>PQXH01000092.1:0-164143 GCA_004786125.1 Botrytis tulipae
GCGGGTTTTGGTATATGGAGGTTTCGTTTCGTCAGCCTTGTGGTTTGTGGATGAGGGGGAGGGTGGGCGTGAGGTTGAGGGTGAGGGTGGTGGAGGGAGTGGGGGGTTGAAGTCCATGGTTTGGTTGGGGTATGGGGTATGTGTTATGGGGAGGGGGTTGAACTAAGCTTACGGAGTGGGTTATTACTGGGGTTGTTTAGTTCAATGCTGTGTGGGGATGAGTATGAATGAGTGGGTAGATTTCTCTATGCTACAGGAGAAACATAACGGATGGAAAAGGAAAATAAGGATTTAAAGAACTTATAGCTATGAAATTTTTGTTGTTCGGGGATTGTTATTGATTTGTTCGCTTGAAGTGTTTTTGAGAGTTCGAAGTATGATATCGTTATATCTAGTTCCTGGATTGATTGCTAAATATGATTGATGATCTCCTCAAAAGATTTCTTGTTCATATAATCTCTCGTTTGTTATTTCGCGCGCATTTACATCTTCTCTTGTTGTTTATCACCCGCGTCAATTTAATAGAAAATATGATGTCTCCCGTGATTTCTCTAGCGAAAATCTCGGATCAATAGTATTTACTGCTTCGAGTCATTTTCAGCACCCAGTCGACGGAAGTTGAATTACAGTATAGGGATTTACAGGAAATATAGATCTTTGGTTGCTTTCATATTCTATGTGATGTTTTCCACATATGTTATGGACTTCCTGTTTGTTGAGATTCTCTATGGTGATTAGCTCTACACGATTTGCAAAATGAAAATGCGATATAGATTGTGTAGAAATGTTCCAGATAAGAATGCATCTTGCGTCTAAGTGAATATTTTGATGACTTGATTAAGCCTTTCCGATTCGGTTTGTGAGTTACTATTATTTTCTCGCGCAATTTGTATTTTAAGCTTTGCGGTTTGGGTTCTTTTGTGATCTTTGCAGTTTTTACACTGGGATCTGAGTGAGAGTTCGGAAACCTGAGGTTTGTGGATTTGATAATGTGAGAATTCATACTAAAGTAAAATCTTACCTAGGTAGCTTCAACTGAGTCATTGAGCTTGTTTGTATCATTTTCCTGGTTGCGGGGATGTTCACGGATGGGGTAGTCGAAGAAGGGTAAGCTAGGGAGGGATGTAGAGGTTGAGATAATTCTTATCTTGTTCCATACAATTTGTATGTTGTTTGTTTAGATGGTAGAAATCTCGGTTTTGAATAATAGTATGTTTCAAGGAGCCGAGACGTAGCACATGAGAACGTCTAGGGGATTTTGACCATAGACTCCCTCCATCAAATGAGCTAAGAATATGTCTAGGCTCATTTTGTCAATCATTCAAAATCCTGGAAGGTTTCGAGTACTTTCACATTGCCATCCTCTTCATAGCAACACCGACTTATGTCAGAGCAAGTTTATTAGTCATTCGCACTTACACTCAGCACAAAAATAAAATAGTTATATATCTTGAATATATTGATCTTAATAAAATTGAGGGAAATTCTCCAAACATTTAAAATGCTCATAGAGTATCTCGATTAAGCGCATAGTTAATCGGGATGAAAAACGAAATGAAAAGTATAAGAAAAGCTTCCTTAACAAAGTTTTCGGCTGCCGAAAAGAAAGGATGGCTAAGAATGGAAATTATAAGAGCCCCGATTAGTATAGAAGCCGGAATCATGCATCCATGGAATATTCCACTGGCTTTTCTCGATTGTTTGGGTTGGTTTATTTCTTGTGTTGTTTTCTGGGATTTATATTGTGCTTGTGGATGTGTATCGTATTCCGGGATAGGTTCCTGTAGATTGCTGACAAGGTTCTCGGGAGTTTTATGCTGGGATTCTGGGAGTTTCTTCTTCGGTTGCATTGACCTCTCCCATTCAGAGAGAAAATTCCAGTCGGTAAATTCTGGTGTTGGTCTTCTTCGATTGGAAGGGGTAGGGTAGGATACTTGTTGATATTCCTCGCTATTAACTATTGTGGATCCTTCTGGGTATCTTCGTCCTCGGCTATCTGTTCCAGCAGATTGTGCAAGGTATTGAAAATATTGAACTTCAGCGTTCATAATTGCGGTTTTATTCAGTGATTGTGCTTTTCTTTTGGGAACCTCAGGAGAGTATTAAGAAGTATTTGTATTTCCATAAACTTCTTTTTTGGATGGACTTACACAATGTCCAATAAAGGTCTTTTAAAACTGCTCAAAGGGAATTCAATCTCCTTGTTTTGAATAACATTGAGAGTAAAATAGGATGTCTTTATTTGGCGACATCACAAAGAAGCTAACTATTTTGAGCTGGGAAAATGTATTTTTGGATGAGGGACGAGTACCACTTGTTCAGATTATCCCATCGACAAGGAGAAATTTCTACTTCGAGATATAGAAAAAAGGGACTTTGTTTAATGTAAAAATGTACTATGAGACTCGAATTTACAACCCAAATGCAAACAATGAGCTCTGTTGTTCGATTCAAGTTTGGTCAATGAAAGACTTGACAAGTTCCTCCCGGTATGCCAATCCCTTTTGGTTTCACAATGTTGGAGACTGGAGACGGAGTGAAACTGCTTTCATTTCCCGTGTGGCTCATATCTCTTATTGAAATCAAATAGTCGTGAGTAACAAAATATAGTTGGTCAATTTCGATACAAAGAAGATTTTAAAGTGATACAGTTAGATATCGTATACGTGGAACTAATTGGACCAAGTCGGTCGAGAGCGGAGACAGCTAGACCAAGACCTACCGCTTCAAATGTTTCAAAAATTCGATTTCATCTGTATTTTCATAGAAAAACTGAGAAAGGTAAAGAATATCATTGATTCTCGAGATGGCAGATAACGGAATCGAAAACAATAAACGAACAATTCCCTCGAAATCCATTATTAAAACCCAATCCCCTTTGTTCGAACTTCTAATATTCCTTTACTAGGTAGCTATTAGAAATATTAGATCAGCTTACATACTCATAGGAACGCTCACGCTAACCAAAAAATCCATCCACAAAGATGTGTCTCTCAATCTGCCACTCCCATACTTGTCCACATATGTCCTATATTAATCATCTCTGCGAACCTAATGCCTACCCTCCAACTTGTCAGTTTCGCAAAAAGGAAATAAAAAACTTGAAAAGAAAATGCACTCGTTGTTTGGAGGAGGAAGGAATCTTTTTCGACAAAGAATCTCTTTACAGAGCAAAGACAAGAAGACTCGGTGAAGCAGCCGCAATCAGAGAAGGTACAATTCTTACTCTTAAAAGATTAGAACAAGCAGAAGAGTTTGTGAGAGAAGAAAAGAGGCAGAATATGGTAAGAAGAAGACATACGGAGAAAACTAATCAATCGCGCAAGTGTGTGATTATGTGAAGGATGATGAGTATTGAAATAACGTGATTAGGAGGGATGGAAACTAATTCACCTATGAACGCACTCATCAGAACGAAGCAACAAACCGCCCAACTAGTCATGATTTCAATACAACTACTTCCACGAAAGAAAAATGCACTTTGACCAGAATATTCTGTGAGAATCAATCGCATGAAGGATTGACGGAAGATTAAATTGTGACTGGATAGGAAGGTCCTCGTGATTAAGCGAAGTGCCCCTGGACTATTTCTAATGGTGTATCAAACAGCTCAGCAAGATTACCTACCAACCCAAGCATATGAACGGAGTTTCACAGGAGCTTGCATATTGGCTGCCCTGCCTAGGATCGATCGACTCCAATTGAGGGGTAGAAGAATGAATTTGACGTGGTTTCTCCGGTGTTTAACCGGCTTGCGATGACATCTTTTAATATGCTCCAAGGTAAAGAGCTAAAATCGTGTCATCGAATACCTACCTAGGTTACTAATTAGTACCTAGGTATGAAATTTCATTACTAAACACCAAGAAAATACGACTCTGATAAAATTTTCGAACTCCGGCTTACATCGTATATATGCGGCTCGCAAAAGTGGGGTAACCAAACGCGTGATCTGTTCCTTCCTTGTCCTACATCATGACTACTATAAATGGATGGAGATGGAGAGAATCTCCATTGTCTGAAGTAACCGAAGTTAAATTCTCCAAACCTGTGGTTCTATTCAAGATCAAATTTATTACGCACTTACGAAATACAACTCATACAAAACAACATGTCTCCCACCAAAGAACCCTTCACCATAACTGCCTCTCCATCCACCGATATCTGGCGCAAGCCTCCCACCACCGATGTCTTCAATGCACCCACCAACATGGCTTCGGCAATACCTCTCACCTCATTCCTCTCTTCCAAGATCACATTTTCTCTCCCTTGCAAATATCGCTACGACCAAGGTGGTCTTCTTCTCCATCTCACCAAAGCCGGTTCTAAAGATCGCTGGTTGAAGACTGGAGTTGAATTTTATAATGGAAACCCCTATGTGAGCACTGTTGGATGCGATAATTTTGCGGATTGGAGTATCTATCCGACAGGTCTTGATCCAAGTGAAGACGTGGAGGCTACGGTCGAAGTGAGGAGAGAGGGTGATGAGAACGGAAAGGGTCTTTGGGTTTATTGGATCAAAGGCGAAGAGAGAATACCACTCAGAGAGGTGGCGTGGTTTTTTGCCGATGAAGAAGGCTGGGAGATTGGAGTTGGAGCAATGGCTTGTAGACCTGCTAAAGCTGAGGCTACCATTGGAGAGAGCTTAGATGTTAAGTTTTGGGATTTCGAATTGAAACGGAATTAAATATTGAATTTTTGTAAGAGATGCAATAAAAAGTTCTGAGACGGGTATTTGATACTGTGGTCGAGGATGAAATGAGTTGAGAAGAAAGGGGATAGTATTAGGTTTCCTATGATAGGTATCACACTACATGGATGTGAGTAGCATCAAGAGCAGAAAAAAAAATGAGAAGTACCAGAGAAAGACTTGAAATTACATGTGTTTCTCCATGAACCGTGAAAACTTTGATAGATAAATTTCCCTCCTCAAGATGGTACCTCAAGAGAGAACAACCAGTGTTGATATTCTCATTCATTCTGTCATATGGAGTTTGGAGCATCAATGCACATCTCAATTTCCAGTACCACCCATCAGCAACTACACTTGCAATCTTTGCTCATGTCTGCAGTATAATGGATACTGCATTGTTGTCAATCATCATTCCAAAATTCATTCCACACAAGACTAGCTCAACATACAAGAACAGATTTGGAATAAGTCCAGAACAATCCCACACATCTAGTATATAAGATGATAAACTCCCTTTCCTTCAAATCATTATCTCTCCCACAGCCTCTTGACTCTCACTCCAACCTACAAAACTAAACGCAGACCGAATACCCAAGAGCCAACACAAACCCCAACGCAACGCAACAAAAGCCGCCATGTGTACCGAAATCTGCACTCAATACTTTGGATGCGGCTGCCGCGAATTCCGCACTGAGCACTGCTTTTATCAATACGTACACAGCTGCCTAATCCTAGAATGTCCTGTCTACCGCATCATATTCCGTCGCAAGCCGGGTAAGTGCGATACTTGCGAACGTGATATCCCATCACATTGATTGAGATTTAGTTTTCTTTCCTTTTGTCTTTTTGGAGTTGAGATGAGGATTTTAGGATGCGAGCGCTTGTTTGAGGGGTTGTAAGCGAAGAGTAGATAGATACGATACTTTGGTAGATGCTGAGAATTATTTACTATGTAGCAGTCTGAAAATACACCAATTAATATAAAAATTTCCTTAGAATACCTTGATTATGATTGTGGAAAAATAGCATGCGATAAAATTTGACCTGGTAAATGTGATATTAACGATAAGTCATGATGTTGACATTGAACAAAGTAATAGATGACCGAAAAATGCGGGATGTCCAAAAAAACAAAACAGTGTTTTGGACTTGTTCTTCAATAATTCAGATCTCATTCCCACGACAGGAAAGCAAAAATCCAAAAATCCAAAAATCCATACTGACATAAGAATTTCATCATTTCCAAACAAGCTCAAAACAGATCCAAAGCAACCCCCTTATCTCAAATATTAATACTCATCACACCTCCATCCTACCTACTAAAGTTTCAGTTCTCCAAAACAATCAAAACTCATCAAACATACTCAATATCAACGTCCCAAGCCACTTCGTCCCAGACCAATTCAACCCCAACCCCGAATCGACCCCGTAACAATCCCAGCCCAAACAACCCCAACCCAAAATTCACAATGTGCCACGATCAACACACCATTCACATCTCCTGCATGCACTCTTCCACCCATATGCAACACTGTCGTCAAGCACCTATCGATGAATCCAATCACAATCCTGACCACACTCGTTGTTCATTCTACTGGCTTTCTATCGTTGAGAAGCGTAATTTCTGTCCTGTTTGTAGAAAGGTGCGATGGATTCGTGTGACTAGATTTATGAGACGACGAACGGAAGGAAATGGAAGGGATGGGGACGAGGGTCCATCCTCGGGGTGTGTGATTCTGTGAGGAGGAGGAATTTGAAAGGTATGTGGATGTTATGGTTTGATGGAAGTGATATTTACTCCGTGTCTTGATTTTCCGTTCAATTTTCCGCCTTTTGAATAGACCAATAATCAGAAAAATCCCTCCGAATATAATTTTGAACAAATTATCGTGTTTCATTGTTAACCTTATTCAAAAAACTTCATGCATAGGTACTGTTGGTATGTGATATGCGATGCTAATAATTAAACATGCGTTTCAATGTCCCAAAGGAGGATGTAGAAATACGAGAGAACCAAAGTGATCTAAATTCGCAACTTGAGATCAGGTTTACTGTATCCGTAGTTCTTTGCCTCAAACGCTGCGTATACACTATCAATCTCAGCTTTATACATATTTGTACAAATAGATCTGACGAGCGTTCCCTTAGCAGCCCTCTCAAATCTCTTGTCCTTCTTCGCCACAAGAACCAAATGCCGCTCAACTCGAGCATGTGTTGGCACCGTATCATTAGCTTTTTCCACGTCTGGCCATACTTTCGCGATCAACTCTTCCTCCGTCAATGTCGAATCTTCTTTCGGCTCCAACAATATCCCACAACGAGCTCTGCCCGTTCCGAAGACAAGACAGCCGCTCAATAGGGTATGTGATTGTAGTAGAGTCTCGATGTGCACAGGGTTGACTTTGGCTGCATAGGAAAGGATGATGAGATCATCAATTCGATTTTCGAACTTCCAAAGTGGACCGACTCCGTCCGGAAGTGGACCTTCGTAACGACGCAGAATATCCCTGGTTCTCCACTGAGTCTGGTCGGGTGCCATGCGAAAAACAGGTTGAGACCAAGAAAGAGTTGGATCGTCATATTTGTTCAAAACCACCTCACAAAGCGTAGAGTCGGAGTTCACTGGCTCCAAATCCGGTAAGAATTGAGGGTGGAATTCAATATACGACCAATGTGATTTGGGCGGTACAAGAAGGGGTAATTGGGCGGTTTCAGTCGACCCGAAAATTTGGCTTAGTACTGCGTCTGTATTGGCGATAATGAAGTCTCCTGTCTTCTGTGATAGTGGACCTAGTTCTTGATCAATACGTGTCCAAGAGGGAAATTTGAGAACTATGCTTACCTCCAAGCCAGGAAACATATTTCAAAGCAGCGATTTCATCTTTGAGGCCCTCACTATGATCTAAGAATAATTGTTCTATAGCGCTCGGAACCTCTGTTATTCCACGAATTGGAAGAGCCTTCATTATATTGTGGAGAATCTTTCCACTAGACGGTGCATTCGGTGGGCCACGAACCAAGGTCGAACCTAAGATGATGGTTGAGAATACTAACCCGAGTCCAGATGCATGATTGAAACTACACCCACTCAAGAATAGTTCGCCTTTTTCTACAAGCTTGGAGCCTGAAATTACTCGCCCAGGTACATCGGGTAACAAGATGTTGCTGTTGACGTAACTACTGAGGAACTCATAGCTGCAATTCTTTGGTTTTGGTGCACCTGTGGAACCCGATGTATGAACAATCAATGCAAGCTCATCTTTGTGGGTATCCCAATTCTTCGTGTAAGGATACGGCTCGCTTTTTGTGGTTATTATCTCCTGTAGCGTCGGTATTTCGTGCTTTTCCAAAGTTGTAAGTATATCTAAAATTCGTGCAGCAAAATCTGAGTATTGCGACGTGTAGAAAAGTTTCGTGCTTTTGGTCGCCTTGAGCAATGAAACTGTGTTTGCTAATGCATTTCGAGTACTTGGTAAAAGGAGAGGGTTTCCGGTCTTCATGCAAGCAATTTCAATGATCGGATAGCGAAAGTCCTGAGATCCAATAAACGCAAAAGTCTCCGTCGATGAAGATTTAGACTTATAAGAGTCGATCCAATGAGCTAGGAAGTCCACACCACGCAGAAACTGCCCAGCATTGACCTCATGGAACCCCTCGGATATGTCAGATGTCTTGGCCACCATTGCTATGACTCTTTGAGGATTTTCAAGTGCCTCTTCCTCGAGAATATGAGGAATGAGCCTGTTGGCACGTTTGAGTTCTGCATCGGAAGGATATGTCTCAATTTTATACGAGACTTGGTAATCGTGCTTCGCAGTTGTTATGATTTGTGTTGTTGAGGCCATGTTGGATGATGATGCTTCGAATTATGACAGAACGAAGATGCAGAAAATGTCCAGGTATATGTACATCATGTCTTCGACATCATATTATTGATCAACCACCATGATCCATACAGATTTTCGAAACGGGACAAGAAAGTTTCACACCCCAATGCAAGCATATTCCTTTTTGTTGTAACCAACTATATTGTCGATTCGCGAATGATTCAGGGGAACGGATCACATACACACTACAAACTGGGCTTCTAACCCGACTGTTAGACAGTAATTCCGAGTACAGCCATCACTTGGAGGGCTGTTATATTCAATGTGAACTACCACATATCTTATTCTCGCTCGAGAACAGCAACGATAGATAAAACAATTCCTTTGCGACACAAAGTTGAGTTTTGCAAGTTGAGGTTTTGTCTCACAGCGCGATTTGCACTATACCCGATTCTTGTAGTTTGATGAGCGATGTTTATCCCTCTGTAAATCTGTGGCAGTCATTCTTCGAAGTAATAGATCTGAAGTCTCATTTCCACGCCGCCCTAGTAAACACAGAATGGTCCATCTACCAATTGAGTACTTTGACCAAGTGAACCACTGAGCCTATTTCAATGATGATCTTGTATAACTTTTCTCTCGAAGGCGAAGAGCGGTGAACTAAAGATCGTTCAGTTGGTCGGAGCATTCAGTTGGTAGGTGGGACCCTTCAAATGTCAAGGACTTCATTAGCGGCATGTCATCAATAGTTTCCATTCAGATCAAGAAAAGATAGCTTTCGAGGACGACAATATGTCTTGGAAACATTTATTTTTAGTCAAGCCACAGGTGTCGTAGTATATGCAGAAGGTATCCATCAGATGGATGTCAAGATAAGAATTGACGTACAGTCAGCAATTCCTCAGGCTCATTCGGTGACTCTAAAAATGTTAAGCAACGCTAAACACCCTTGCAACATGAACGTCGCCGACCCCAAAGAACATCATGCCTTCTACCCCACAAAATGAAGCCCGAGCAAAAGTTTAATGAGCCACTGTATATATAAGAATAAAGAATAGTCGCAACGTTGTGGAAAAGGATTCAATCTATAAAAATAGATCAGTACCTGCCACTTCAGTCCGCAACAAACAAAATCATCTTACAATGTGTAGACAAGCAAGCTGCCCGATCTGTCGTATGTTTCTCCCTCCGCCTTCCTCTTATACTGCATCATACTAATATCGGCGGTGCGGCAGAGAAGGAAACCTGGATCGGCTGCGGTCAACATTTACCTTCTGTCTTCTCTTCGATCCCTGCCGATCAAGAATGTACCTGCATACCAAAGTTTGAGAAGGATGGGGTCCAATATCCACCGAAAGTCGGTACCGGCACAGCGCAGGATGCCGGAGAGGAGGGGGATGTTGTCATACACGATTTGAAGCGCGGTATATGACTAGCCGATCTGCTCAAGATACTAGCACCAGTTGGCTTGGGGGCTTTAATTTGGATTTGGTTGTCATAAAATTCCAGGGGACATTAGGCTGGGTGGTGTCGACGTTTGGCGTCAGTCTTTGCGGGTTGCCAAAGCAGGTTGCAGTCGATGCCGATATGTGAGAACTGGCAAATTTGGGAGATTTCAGGATAAGTGACTTCCAAGCGTTTAATATAACCGCTTCTCAATCACAACGCATGTGCCATGGATGCTCGCGCCTCCTGAGTGTATCTTGACAGATGCATGCCTTCATTAAAGCGCGCTGAATTTGAAACCCCCATTTGAAAATACAAATTTTTCTAGAGAATTGGGATTTTCCCTTTCCTACAATGAGGAGGGAACGCTTTGGAGATCGGAAGATGCGCGCCGTCTGTAATTTCCTCATTATCATCGTCTCCTTACGAGCATCGAGTGAGGCAACATGAGGACACTTACCGATGTATGCTTCCAATTCTTGTCCAACTCACTTTCAATAAGAATAATTGAGAATATTCACTCTATCGGCTCCCACTAGCCCGTTTTTTAAAATAATAAAAAATACTTCGCGCCCCGTCAAAATCTTTTCACAAACTTTACAACTCCAAAGGAGTGTGGTCTGGCTTCGCATTTGATCCCAATTTACAGGGAATCTTACCCAAACTCAACTCGACGACGACCAAACATGGATCTTAATCGGCCTCTTGGGTGAGTCAACGATTACCTCGATAGATTTGTGGTATTTCCAACTTGAGTTGACATTTTGATTGGAAAGAAGATTGAAATCAATGTCGGCAAATCTGAATACCACGTCCACGAAGAGCTGTTGCGCAGAAATACGAAATTCTTCGACATCTACGAATACAAAAGTGTCATAAACATATGGACAGATGTAGGATCTGAAATGTTTGACTCCTTTGTTCAGTGGCTCTATAACCGAAATCTCTTCAAACATTCAAATGGTGGCGTCCGGGTGATTCTTGAATTATGGTTCTTTGCTGCTAAGATTTCCTGCCCAGAGCTTCAGAACTACGCTATGGATTGGATTCAGGATTATCATCAAGACGAGGATTGGATGGAGGATGAGGATTTAAGATATGTTTTTGAGATGGCCAAGGGTGATGGTGGGCATGTTGCTTTGGAGGATTTCTTTGCTGCTATGCTTCGCCGGAATAGCGCTGAGGACCACATGATGGTTCGTGATTTTTTTCAAGCAGCCCCAGACGCACTCACTTCATATCTTTATTATGAAAGTGTTTGTAAGAACATCGACCAGCTGCGCTTCGACCCCACATGTCGAGACCAAACTCGTCTTTGCAGATTCCACGTTCACAACGACTATGACAAGATTTGCGAATCTAAACCAAACGTTTAGTGGAATCTGCGCTTCTATTTCGTTGGTGGATATCTTGGGTATGTTTTCCCCCTGCTGCTTGCTTCTCTTGGCTCTCTTTGCTGACCCATCCTTAGAGTCTCTTGATAGGCTTGAGAAACCGTCAGAGGTCTTGGGATTCGCTACAACTTCGATAATCGACTTCAAGCAGCTAGTTTCGTCCGTTCATACTGCTAGGGGAGGCGTCCATTCATCTTGCAGATACAAAAGCAATGAAAGACATCATCATGCTTCCAAGATTCATTCATCAGGTTCCGTGCACCGAATATGTGAGAACACCAGTGCTTCATATGTATCCAACTTCGGATTCCCCTCTCTACCCATCTTCTACTCCTCTTTCTAGAATCAAACTGTGTAGCCCGTAAAACCTACTCTTTTCAATTTCGTCTCCTTGTCTAACAACAATAGTTTATGTTAACACCCACCAGTGGGGTGCGTGGACTGATGAAGTGATCAGTATAAAATTGACTATTTCATTATTTAACCTGTAATGAGCCATCGTCTCAAAATCCAAAGCACTTCGACCAACCAGTCAGAAAGCATCACCAAATTTAATTCTGATAGTTTCCTATCAAGTCCTGCATCTACTACTAACATATTCATTTCAACACACTTTTGAAGAAGGCTGATATTCACTCTATCTACGGTAGCCTTGATTACATTATGTTCACACGCGACCGTAAACATTTTCAACCGTGTTTTTCTTCCTTTTGCAACTACAGAAGGATCGATTATTTCGCGATAACCAGTGATATTTAGAAGCAGCAGCTTCGATACAGCGAGGAAATGAATTCCACCCAGCGTAGCGGGTGAGTCCTCGGTTTTTCTAAGAAGTCCTAGCTCATGTGATCCAGACTAACAATATCTAGAAAAAAGATCCAGATCGAAGTTGCCGGAGGTTGCTACGTGGTTCACTGGGAGATATTGGCTGGTGCGGGATTATTCGAAAGTCTGAGGGATGATCAGGTTATTGTCCTGGACGAAGAGTCTGAGACTATCGATTACTTTGTCCAATGGCTCTATACATCGGGACATTTCTTCAAGGTGCCAGAAATCAAAACAGTCCTGAAACTATGGATCTTCGCCGATAAGATGAAGCTTCTAAGACTCCAAGATTATTGCATGGATTTCATTCAGGATCATTATCTTCGCAATGAAAAATTCATGGACTTGGATGAATTGAAATATGTTTTCGGGGCTACTGATGGCGAGTACTTTGAAGCTAATGATTTACGGGCATTCTGTGTTGCTCAACTTCATTTTCATAACAAGATGGAGGGTAGCACAGATGTTGCATACTTTCTTCGAACTGTTCCAGCTGCTATCGTTGCGTATCTCGATTCTGAGACCTGGTGCAGTACAGACAGCGACAACGATCCTAGAAGTCGTGAAAGGTTTCCCAGCAGATTTCACGTCCATACTACCTAGAATGATCGGGAGGACTGCCAATTGAAGCTCGAATAGTTTCCAGCTAGCTTTTTAGTTGGTGAGTCTCCCCGTGTCTCTTTCTACTACTTTTTTTCTCAGAAAACGTTTGCTGACTTATCATTCCGCGTTTTTCTAGACGTTAAGGAAGCCAATACTCGTCAAAATAATTTGCTTTCTTCCATAAAATCGGCAGTATCACGCGCATCGGTCTAAATCTATCACTTTTTTCAATGAGAGTGCTAGTCAGAGCTGAGGGTCGGTGATGGTCATGAAACGCTGCACTGCGGCGGCGCACTCAGAAATACCCTCTGGTGGCCTTCATAAATTCTATGTGACGAATCATATGATTCTCAGTATGATAAGATAATGAAAAATATTATCCAATTCTCTAAAAATAAATGGAATAACTGTGAAACGGCAAACATGTAATAACTATCCTTTCTACACCGGTTTTCTCACCGATATGGAATAGTCGTAGTGAAGTAAATACTCCTAGCACTGTCTCTATTCAAGAAATCGATACACTTAGTCCAATTAATCCACCTTATCAATCTCTGCTAGTTTTGATTTGTTAAAATGATACTACAGTCTCCATCATTTGTGTTGCAGATTTCCGATAGAATCTTCACTTACACTCAAAGGTTTGTCATCATCCTTCGCTACAAGAGATTCACTTCTCTTCAGAAAATTAGTGTAGGGTCAGAATTATATCAGCTTACGCCTCACTTTCTATTGGGATCAATATCATTCACTATATTGATCCAAACTAAGTACTTATTGGTCGCACTTTGCTCTCCACAAAGGCAAACTTGTACCCAAAAAGAATCTTCTTCGCTTTACAACTTCAAAAGAAACGCGCAGCCTCATATTGTATCTCGATCTTTTGAAGAAGAACTTTCAAGCAACAGTAAGATGGATCTTATGCAGCCCACTGGGTAAGTTAATGCTCTTTATTAGGAATATTGTTAAGGGTTTCAAGCTCACAATATACAGGGACACAATTACTGTTGATGTCGATGAAGTATCTTATCACATCCACGAGAACTTGTTGAGGAAAGATATGAATTTCCTCGGCATATTTGAGGCTCACGGTTTATTCTCCGTGGATGAAGAACCTGATGTATTCGACGCCTTTGTCCAATGACTTTATGCGCGACACTTTATCAAAGACCCGAGTATCGAAGTCGCTCTCAAATTGTGGACTTTTGGCCACAGGATTTCTTGCCGCAAACTTCAGAATTGCGTTATGGATTACATTCAAGACTATTATTTATTCCATAGGGAATTCATGGATGTGGCAGAGGTTAAATACATTTTTCGGGAAGCACCAGCTCTGAAGTCTGAAAATACCTTACAAATCTTCTGTGTTGCTCAACTTCATTATCAAGCCACCCAAGATATGGACTATGCCAGCGTTCGAGATATACTCCTAGAAGTCCCTGCTGTTCTTGGCTCATACCTGAAGTTTGAGTGTGACAACTTATCCGATATAGTCGACTACAATCCTCAATACCGAGGCCCCCGCCAAGATCGCTGGCGCACTTTTCATATTCACGATCAAGACAACGAGAAAGACTGCGCAATGAAACCCAATGATTACGACAACCCAAGTTAGATGTCATCTAGCTTGAACTCAAACGACTTTGCGGTAATTCCTCTCATTGCGATGTTGAAAGAGATTTTTGCTTATTCTGAACTAGGGCCTTCTTTAGGACTTTGTCAGCTTGGTAGACTCAGAAGATAATGGGCATCATGGAACTTTATTCTTATCGAATAGCAGATTGTTACAGGGTGGGCGAGATGACTGCACATATGGACTGCCTCATTGAAACCTCAGACTTCAGTTCATATGGCAGAAACGGAAGAAAATAAAAATAGTATCAAATTATTAGATCGAATATCTTAAGTACGAATTGTCAAATGTGTAGAAATTCCGATCCGTTTTAAGCATCCAACACCACACCGCTCTCTCATCCCTTCCATTCCTGAAATCTAACATACATGGCTCGAAAAATTCCTATTCTCGTATCCCTCTTCTAACAATTATAATTCAAATACACACCCCTAGCACCCGCTCCATTCAAAGCATTGACATACTCAGTCCAGCTCACACTACCCTGTCCACGAACCCAATCCGCATATCTGAACACAAAAGCCAATCCCTCTCCACTACCCCCATTACACGCCTGGGTATTAATCACAACACTCTGTCCGCTCGCAGGAGTGACAGAGCCGAAAATACCGGAGTTGATTTTGGGACTGATGTTGTTGAATGTTGGACCGCTGGGAAGAGGTGTAGAAACGGTGAAGACGTCGAGAGCTGGAGAGATGCCGGTGATGGATGGTGTATAGTCTGATGGGAAAGTGAGAGTAAGGGAACAGCCGTAGGATCCGGCTGGGAGAGCCGGGAAGGAGATAAGTTCCCAGAATTGGTTGGAGGGGTTACCTAGAGAATGCGTTAATTTGGATTAATGATGATATTCGGGAAAGTTATGCATACCATTGGCATCAGCGTCCTGGCTTATCTTAACAGATTTGTCTGTGTTCCATGTGTTTGGATAAGCGGTATTGGGATTTGCTTTGGAAAGTTGGACGATTTGATTTGGGAAGAGTTGTGTTCCGCAAGTACGTTTCTCGTTCAAGCCTTCTGGGACTGGAGAAGCTTGTACGAAGCTTGTCGCTCCGATGAGAAGAGAAAGAATAGTCTTGGAAAGCATGTTGACTTAAAGATTAATCGCAAATGAAGATCAAAAGTTATGATTCTTTGTAAAGTTCTTAGACTCTAAGTAATGATGATGATGGTGATGATAATGGAGAGAAAACCACATCTCCCTCGATCCAGCAGCATCATTATATACTCAACCATCAAGAAGTAGCCTGATGCCACTTCCATCAACTGCTGAGATAAATCATCTGACGATCTCATGACTTTGCGGACGGATACGAAGAGGCTTTCTCCAAGTGCTGATTTACACAAGGCTGACGCAATACGAATTCTTCAAGCTGAAAACATCATATGATTATCATGATTGCCAACGCTACATGATGTTTTTAGCAAACTGGTGAGAGGAAATGTTTCTCATTTCTTTGTAGAAAGAGTTTTTGTGACAAATTTAATGATTGATGTATGTAGTTGTGTAACTAAAGTCGGGTTGGACCACCAGCGAGAGTCGCGGGGTAGATGCTTGGCAGCTGCAAGGGAGTGAGATTTTGGGGGACTTTTATAACGGCTTGGGTGATGAGGCTGATGTGAGTTATTTTTGGAGGGTAAGCAAACAGTAAACAATCTACTGTCGGTGTAGTGGGGTTTGGAGGTTTTTCATTTGCTCGCCCGAGTATGAAGGCTGATGGTTCGATAATAATCTGAACCTCCTTTCTCTCAGCCTCTCTGTAAGCGAGACATTTGACGAATTCGTATTGCGATGCCAAGAGAAGTTCTCATGGGGCTCGTTTACTGGTAGGTAGAGGCATAATGTATGTTTTTATTTTAGTCGAATCGTGATGTGCCCAAGGACTTTTTGTTGATTCGTACAGCCATTTTCTGAAGTTCTATCACTTTGCATCAATACATTATGGCCTAATTTTATCAACATTACCTTTGATGTTCCCAGCAATTGCGAATGGTAATGCAATCGTCGAACTTATATTGGAAGTTTGACCTACTCAAGAGATTCACAATTCTCCAGGTGCTATAACGCTAGATTTTCTGGATTGTGAAGACAAAAGTGCGGATAAGCAAGCACAAAGTTCACTCGCATAATGATGAATTAGAGTTAAAGAGGCATGGTTCTATTTCTGTACTACTCGGTAAGCACTTTGAATATCCTAAGTTTCACATTGCGAGTAAAATATTATTAGCTCTTGATATTGTGATAACTGATTTCTGTGTGAGGCTTCCTAACATTTGAGAATCGGACCAATTTTTACCGTCTTTGAATCAAATTTTAAAGATATCAAAGCAACTCAGCCCGTGAAAAGATGAGGTCAAATTTTCTAAAACCATCTCACTTGGTTGCATCTACCAATACTCGGATCTATGTTCGGAACCTCGGCTAGATGAGAGAAATGCAAGACGCTTAGGTCTAGGAGTCGAAGATTCACACTATACATCTAAGCTGTCCTAGTGTATGCTTCTATATTGATGAGAATTCAATGCCGCGACGCAAACCAATTCATTGTTATCGTTATGCTCATGAAACGCACATTTATCATAACGACCACCTCGAACTCTCGGATCAGCAACAGGCATCCCTCCAAGATCGCGTGAAAATTCCAAAACTTCTTCCAATGAGCCATTCACATCGTTGAATATACTCTCCAAATTAGCAACATCTTCTGGATCTCCAAACGGAATCTCCCACGCTAACATGGCGATCGCAAATACTCGCAACTCATCACCCCATGTTGTATGCTCGTATATATGTGTGACTTCAGAATTAGACAATGGAAATCGGCCTATTCTTTGATCGCCTGGCGCATCTTGTAGAGCATTCATGGCGCAGTTTTTCAGGGTTATAGCTTGGCACTTCTGTGCGAAGATCCAGATATCAATAATCAGAATGGGCTCTCTTAATCCTCCTTTAAGATGCCCGGAATACATCCAGTTGACGAAGATATCGAAAATCTCTGGATCGTCCTCGGGAAGATACATCTTGTTCTCAATACCTTCCTTGAATTTTCCATTAAAAGCCCTTTCAAAGAAGTCGCAAGTTGATCTGATGAGAGTTTTATGAACAAAGAATTCTTTGAGCTCGGGACCGACAATGATTTGGACCAATTCGTTGCCAAGAAGACTATGAATTTTCGAGTTAGTTTTAATCGATTTGGAACAAATTATTGTCTCTTACATAGCAGTCAGATGTGCCATCATGGAAGATGCTATTTGGGTATTTCTTTGTGCTGATCGCAGCGTTTTTGCTTGCTAATTTTGATGATTTTATACAAATTTGATTGGGTGAATCGCGGATCTAAAGTTATTACGTCGAAAATTTTAATTTGTCGAAAAGCATATGGATTTGCGAATGCGAAACCTTTTTTAACATGGTGTTGGAACTCTGTCGTATCATGATGGGCCGTATGAAGATTTAAGAAGTGAATTGGTGATAAATCTCAAATCACGTAGCGAAGAATTATCAATTCCTTCTAGTCATCTTCGATACGGTGACAACGATCAAGCCTGATCATGCTCAAGTTACTTCACCCTCACATTACCGCCAGTGTTGATAAGCCAATTTTCATGTCGATTTTGATAATGAAGCCGTTGTCGTCGGGGGGGTACTATACAAACTGGGTGTCTGGAGTAGGAAGAAAATGGTTCAATGTAGATTGTTTCAGGTGGAAATAGCTATATGATGCATACCTATAATGTGCTCATATTTTTTATCTACTTGGATTTTGCTCTATGAAGCCGACCGAACCTAGGATGAAATGTTCTACCGAAAGCATAGTACACTCCCGTTGCCGATTATAGATATGAACTTTCCATTCTCACTGCCTGCGATGAGTACAAGCTGAGTTTGAATTTCCACCGCCTAGTGCTATTCTCGAGAGCTGATATACAAAGCGAGGATAGCGGGATGTTGATTTATTCTAATCCCACACGGGCATTCGTTCATTCGGTTTCGTGTTACAGTCTTCACCGAATTTGTGTTGGTGAAACTTGCAAATCTCAAATCCCTTTTCTTCGATTACAGGGTTGTCCGTACGATATCTAGGATCCTTATGGGTCCCCGTGTATTTCAGAAGAAGCATAGGTATATACTCAAGGATTTCAACCGCCGCACCATCAATCTCTTTGAGTATTCTTACCATTTTCTCAAGTGAAGAACCAAGTGGGCCATCAAGAACAACACAAGCCATCAACGCTATAGCAAAGCTTCTCAGCGGATGGTTGGACCTGCATTCCGTGAGTTTAAAGATTATCTCAACTTCTCGGAATGAAAGAATGTCGGAAGCCTCGTTGAGTGAGTCCTGAAGCAAATCCATGGCAAAGTTCATGAGCTGCCCACTTTGATACTTGTCGGCGAAGATGTGAAGCTCAATGATAGCAAGAATCCAACCGGATCCGGCCTCTTCAGTTGGGTTCTGAAGGCTTCCAACTTGTGCGGTATACATCCAAGTAACAAATGCCTGGAAAAGATACGGCTTATCTTCAGGTAGATCCATCTTATTCTCCGCTCCCTCTTTAAATCCATTGTCTCGAAAAGCTGCCTTGAAGAAATCTCCGGATCTGCAAATGAGATTCTTGTGGACCGAGAACTTCTTTCTTTCGGGCCCAACAAAGATATGGACAAGCTCGTCTCCAAGGTCACTAGAAATATCATTAGCTAATGTTCATATTCATGAGTATTCTGAGGTATCGGCGAAGAGGGCTTACTCTAGTCGTCCCTCCATAATTATCTAGGGTCTGTTTCAAGTAACAATCGATGGATGGAGGTATTCAAGGCAGGTTGAGTAAGTCGAGAATCCACGTAGATTTGCTTCGTGATCAAAATCTGTATGTGTTTGACGATTAAGGAGTTGTGTCTGCTGTCCCTTGGTATTTCTTGTAAAGTCTTTCGCTCTAAGACCCAGTGGCAGAGTCTTGAAGATGGATATTAAGCTCAGCCACAAATACCTCTTCTGTTGTAGAAACAAAAGAGTTTTATTTAAAGTTGAAATAAAATATGGGTGAGTTATTGAGAGGTAAGGCGAGGGCGGTAGGCCGGTTTTTAGAGATTGTTTCGTTGAAGGTGAATCCAAAATTTGTCCCAAGATACTGAATGATTTCTGACTCTTGATATCAGCGGCTTTCTATCATTCGATGAATAGTATAAATACCTTTAGATGTGTAGGGCTCATTCGGATCATTTTTCTATATTTGACCAATATTTCAAACCACAACGATATAATGACACTGAGGCCAATATATATTGGTGTGTGTTTGATAGAATTTGGGTGAAACTAACAATAATTAAAATTAATATCGGGATGTGTACAGTTCAATGGAAAATGAAGGGGACGTCAATTTCTCCAAACATATCGGTTGATCGCACCTCAAAGGGTACCTACTCTTGGTTATTATAAAGAACAATATTTAAAGCATTCATCAATTTGACATATTATATACAGTATCTTGTTGCTTTTGATGTCACAATTACTTGGAAAGATTTCGGCGATACATTACATTCAATATATTTCAGTTTCAACACTACATTCTATGAACGCAACATTAGACCTAACATCTCTAATATACTAGGTCTAATGTCGAAAGAGAAGCCGATTCGAACGATCTCTTAGGGTTTCGTACCTACCTAGTACTCATATGCGAACTACTTTGTGATAGCCCATTTACATTATACGTAAAACGATTACAAGCGTTGTCATTTTAGCAAAGAAAGAGAAGTCACAAATTTCCCATTCTACAAATCAAAGCTTCCTTCACAGTTCACCAAGGCATTCTAAGAGTAAAGTCATTGTGATATGAATCTCTATTATTATTGAGATGTTATCTTGTAGAAGGAGCTCCATGTCTATCTATCATCTATCCATATGCCATAACCATGCAATTTTTTATCCCGTCATAATCGTAATGAATGTGAGTCTTCGATATCTCACCAATGCTGCTCTCGCTATGCCCAAAGCTCAAAGTACAAAAAAGAGTGACGAAAACCAAACGGCGCTATGCATATGCATCCAACAAAAGGAATGTGAAATTTCAGTTCAAATCAACCATGCTCAAAACCATAGACCCATAAAGACTAAAACGAAACATTAAACCCCCCTTTCCCGTCTATCTCTCCGCGGTTGATCACATGCCAATTACCACGTCTTCTATGGGAATTGTAGTTGGCAAGTGTCAGATCCATATGCTACGTACAAGCCGTAGTTTCTAGCAACGGTGTTGTTAACGCGGAACTGATAGACGTCATAGCTGAAGTCGCCTGGGTCGGACAAGTTGGCAATGCCCATCAAGAACTGGGCTTGAGAAGAGCAGTCAAAGGTGCCGATGAGAGTCTCCTGACCAGGATTTAAGGTGTTAGGTGTAAAGACTTCCACAGTAGGTTCGCCGTTGACAGGGAAGACATCCCAGTATGTAAGATCACTGGAGTCGAGAGGAATAGATGGGCCAAAAACTTCGACTTGTGGGTCCAATGGACCAGTAATGACCTCATAATCATCTCTGCTCGAAGGGAATGAAGACCAGAGTTCACAATTTTGTGCATTAGCTGGAAGGTCAAATGATGCATAAGTGTATTGGCGCGAGGTCCATGCTGTGCCATTCCAAGTTGCACCCATTCCAAAATAACCTTGATCTAGATCTGAAGGGTCTTGGGTAATTGTGTTGTAAGCGACATGCTGAGGAGTATTTTCCCAGATGTATTCTAGAACTCCTGGCCATACGATTGTGCAGTCATCGGAAGCGACAGCTGATGTTGCCGCGGAGGAAGAGTCGCTGGTAGGTGTAGGTGCAGCAGATGCAAAGCCGATGGCGGCGATGAAAGCGATTATGGAAGCTTTGAAAAACACTGTGATTGTGGATGTTCTTTGTGTAGTAAAGTTATTCAGGTATGTGATAAAAGAAGAGAGAATGGAAATGGTATTAGATTGCGATCTTGGAAGTCGAAGAGTTGTATTGGAATGTTTGATGTTGATGATGAAAATGGAAACTAAGGTGGCCACCTCAAAGTATATATACCTCGAGTCCAATGCAGCACAGCACAGAAAATAAATTCACTTTCAGTAGATTCTTACTCAGCCCACAGCTTTGTTGGAAATATTTACCGTATCTGCAAGTGGAAGACAAACAAAAATTTGTGATCGTGTTCATTGTTTGCTGTGCGGTGCTTGCTTGTGTGGCTAGGAGAATGGCCATGGCAGTGAATAATACCCTCAAAAAGCTTTTTCAATATGATGAACGAATATAGGAAATCTATTTCAAGAACCAAATGTGGGCAGATGAGAGGCTGGAAAAAATGGAACCAATAGAAATCAAGAGACCATGCCACACTTCGAGGCGCGACTGGCACCTTTTCAACAAATCATACACCGCCAACCACCTCAACCGAGATCAAATCTCACGTGAGGCTGTGCATTATAGAGCAGTGTCTCCTAGAGAATATTGTAACACGCAGTAGCAACATAATAATAAGGCTTCGAATAGTTGCTTTTCTATTATGTCAGAACTTCAGGGCTTCGGAAAAATCTAGGCCATTCTGCTTTACTAGGGCTTACATTGATGGATTTTGGTTGCATCCGAGTTAAATCCCCGCCTCCATATTTGCATGCAATCGTCTACCGACAACACTCTTCTCTTTCAAAGCAACCGTTGGAAGAAGCATCTCCGAAATAGCATCTTTCGAAGTCTGTGACTCGTGAAAATATGTATGGTGAATGGGTCCATATTTCCCCGGTACAACCTACCAGAACTTTGCTCGAGAAGACTACGCCGCCTGCGCTATCATCCAACCACTGCCAACACAGCCAATATTTTCATGAGTGAGACCATTGAATAATACCAACACAGCATTGTAAGCCTCAACACCGATCGATCCTCTCGCTTTTTTGCACTATTCAAAGACCACTCGATCATTGAAACCCATTGAGAAGCCGATAAGCACGCATCTGGGTAAATATCATAGATCAACAAGGGATTAGACGTATTAGACTTATAGCATACTGCTCAAACTTTCAAATAACTAGATGTTAACC
This sequence comes from Botrytis tulipae, assembly GCA_004786125.1. Lineage (NCBI taxonomy): Eukaryota > Fungi > Ascomycota > Leotiomycetes > Helotiales > Sclerotiniaceae > Botrytis > Botrytis tulipae. Next base: position 22,479 of record PQXH01000092.1, read on the forward strand.
CAATTTTACCTACCTACCTACCTTTCTAGGTATGCGTACAATGAAGAAGACGTGAGATGAACGCTTTTGGTGAATGAAGTTGTTCAATCAACCGAGGTAGTTTTGGGAGTTTTTCGAATCCGGGGTTTTAGCGTCCGATCCACGCTAAATGGCGGAATGTTCCGCATCATCATCGTCCGACCGAGCACTTTTATATCATCATTCATTTTTTGGATCCTTAGATAGGATTAATTAACGTACCTATTATAATAAACATCTTACATTATTCGCTTTTGCAATCATGGGATCAATCAGTGGTAATGAGAGAACACGTCCTGATTCAAAGGAAATTCGAGTCTTGGTTACAGGTTTTGGTGTGGGTTATTCTGACATTACACCCCGCTTTACCCCTCAATCGTGGACTTGTTCGATCAATATGTTGAATTGCTCAAAGTCTCAGAGTTCCTAAGTGCTGACTGTGACTTCAAACAGCCTTTTCGCGCGCAATTTCCCATAAATCCATCATGGGAGATAGCATCTCGTTTACCACCTTACGTTCCTACGAATGTAAAAGATGAGGGACACCATCCGCATGCACGACCACCAATAAACAAGACCACGCCACGCATTAAGATTGAGACTTATGGAGCGCCAGTTCATGTAGGATACAAGGCTGTTCGGGAACTTGTGCCTGTACTTCTTGATGACACCAAGCCTGATTATATACTACATATTGGAATGGCATCTGGTCGATCCTTTTACAGTTGTGAGCGACGGGGCCATCGAGATGGATATCTCATGAAAGATGTTGATGGGAATGTTTTGAACGATGAATACAACAAGATTGAGGAAGGCGATGACTGGGTATGGAATGACTGTCCTGGGGAACTTTTGACGAGTTTGCCATTCGACAAAATGTTTCGTCAATGGAAGGAAGCTTGTCCTGTTCGTATTGACTTTTCTATCCATTTCATCAATAACATTACCTTGGTCTCCTCCAAACTCGCCAATCTCTTACTAAATACATACATATAGGAAGTCGATACACGGATTTCCGAAGATGCGGGTAACTACCTCTGCGATTTTATATACTACACCTCTCTCGCACACCGTTACAAGCATCAACAACCAAATAAAGCCATGTTTCTGCATGTACCCGTCGATTCGGACCCTGAGTCTGTACAAAAGGGTGTCGAAATTACGACCGAGCTAATTCGGGCAATGGTTGAATGTGATCTCAAGGCTCAAGCCAATACCGGGGACAACATTAATACCACAGAAGAGAAAGTGGATCTGTGAATACTTTGAATATCTGACAGGTGAAAGTGTATATAACTTGGCTTAGTAGAATGGAACTGGTAAATATATTAGGCAGGATGGACATAACTGGAATAACATTTTTGATAGTGTTGGTAGCATTAGTAGTTTTAAGAGCATGGCATTATAACAGCGTTAGGACCCCCAAGGACATAAGAATTATTTTCAAAAATACGAAGAGAAACACAATAGTTGAATAAAGACTCAAATTAAGCATTAAGTGTTCACTGCGATATTTCAATCAGAAACTATTAAGCAGAGTATGCTTCAAACGTTTCTAAATTTCGACTCGCGTATCGTATTCCGATGAAGGGGCGAATTCATCGCGGTGTTAAATGACCTCAGATTACGCTGTCAACGGCGGCAGTACAGATGAGATCTTGGTTCATGCATTGAGAAACTTGGCACAGCTGGAGACTCTTGCAAATTTACAATGCACTCTGGCTGAGTAAAATATAATCATTTATTTTCGTTTAATATCTCCACTTCAGTAGATTGATTATTCATATCTTCATTCTCCGTCATTACCCCATCATTATCATCATCCAATATGTCCTTGATTCCCTATTTTTAAGCATATCCAACCGGACTTGTGCATCCGAAACTGGTTGCATGACCCAATCCGAAACTGGAAATGATACTTTTGATACTGGTATACATGCCCAAAATGGCGGTAGCAGCGCTTGCCAAAAAGAACAAGAAACAGAAAACCTTCAGCCACCATCTTGGGGCAAGACCTCTCTTCCATCTGCTCATGTCTTTCCAGGTATCGATTCTGTTTATAGTTCCAGTGGCAGGATCGAATTTTTCATCTGGATGCATGGCATCTTCTTTGATGGTCATACCAAAGTAGAGAAGTGTGGGGAAGGTATATGTGAATTGCATGATACAGACTGCAGCAACGAGGGAAGAGATGTTGGTGAATTGAGGAACTGCGGATCCGAGAACAAACGCAAATGCCCAGTACAAAGGTACGATAGCGATCCAAATGAGTTTTCCTTTCTTGGTGGTAAGTTCTGGGCCACCGAAGAGATCTTCAACAATATTTTGGTAGATGACCTTGATACCGATGTTACCGTATAGAACCGCAGCAATGAGACCGGAAACCAGGTTAATTGCATTGGTGACGGTTTGCCACGAGTAGGGTGAGAGCCCTTGATTGGCTGGATTGTAGGTGAATTGACCTTGCTGCGAGTAAACGACGAGACCGAAGATGAGGTAGCAAGTGAAGATGAATATTTCAGCGAGGAATTGCGCCTTAATGAAATCGAGTGGTCGTTTCATTTCAGCCATGAATTCACAATACAACATTGCGCCACCGTAGGCATAGACGATTTGCATAGCGGAGCTCAATTGCGAATCGAAAGTTGAGCCGGAAGGAATCCAGACAGTGTGCTTGATAGGAGCTTTCGCGATACCAAAAGATGCTAACACGGCGTCATAATTTGGAGGACTGTGTGCTGCCACGCCCATGGTCATGAAAATGACAAGAATGTTCAACCAAATGGCGAAATTGGCAAGATATCCAAACTTCTGCAGAGAACGGATCTGACCCAAGATCATACCAGCGAGTGCCCAGACCAAGATACAGATGGAAAAGCAGAGCTTGTATTTGGACATTTCCGAGAGTGCTTGACCGTTAGAGATGACAATAACACCAACATTGAACAGAAGTTGGATACTTTGCAGAAGATTGATACCATGACGAGAATAAGCTCCGAAACTGCTAAAGTTAGCTGTGTGCCCGTAGATTTCGTTATGTGCGTAGTATCCTTACATTCTGAAGCCTAAGTCACCAAACGTCCTCATTGGATACTTGTCACTATCGAGCTTCAAAAACATGCGCCAAATTTGCCATCCAGCAAAGAAAGCCATGACACCCATGAAGAAATACATCATAATGCCTCCAACATATCCAAATTGTGAAACGGCGTATGGTGCGTTTGATGGCCCCAAGATATCGGTGGTGATGAGGTATACACTATTTTACCGTCAGATACATCCTAACTTCATCCAAAAGCATAACTTACACGGCTCCCCACGTAGCGTTTCTTGCTGCTCGGGATGCGGTTTCCCATTCACCAGCTCCGACGAAAGAAGGATGGGGGGCTTTGGTAATGGAACTAGGTTTTGACTCGTCGACTGGCTGGGGCTCGGCCTTTTCATTTTCAATTTCTGGAAGAGCATGTTTCTCGCTGCCGATTTCCTTTCCGGCAACATGGTCTACTCCGGCAAGATACTCCTGGTACATTCGCTCCCGTTCCTCTGGACCAAGTCCATTCTTCTCTTGTTCCCGCTGAATCTTTGCATAGTACAAGTATTCCTCAAAGGAAACATTTGGATCATGCAAGTTGCGACGAACAGTCGTTGGTACGTTCACCTCGCCTACTCCGTCAATGCGAGGATCGCCGCCATCGAGGGCAAGATTTCCTAAATTGTTGGCCATGACTGAAATCTGTAGGAGACTGACTAAAGGTGCCACGTCGAAACATTTTGGGAATCAAAGAGATATATGAAGGATTGTCAATTTCCTCTGGTGGATTCATCACATGGCTTCAGCATGGTTACCCGTGTAATCCGAGGTCCTTAATGTGGAAGTCGTTAAAGGGTGGTGGAGACGCGTGTAGACGCCCCACCAAAAACCTTAAGTATTGAAGCAGAGGAGGAGCATCAGTGGATGAAACCAAGACCAACAACCCACTTCATCGTATCTCTGGCCCGAGGGAACCGTTAACCCTCCACATTGATCCTATCGGATATAGTTCGATATGAAATTGTACTAAAGACATATCAAAATTGGAGACCCTCGATAAAAGAGGAAGGTGGTTGAGATCAAACGCATCACCTGGAGATTGCAATACGGATAGCATAATTTTCATTCGTGACTCTTGCTTATTGTATGTAGGGTCGTCAACACAAGCTTTGGGGCGTCAGCGGAAAGACGGAAAGCTCTTCAAGCATTTGCCAAGACAGTCGTCACTTGACGATTCCATCAATCTGGGAATTGTTTTGATTCGATTCCTTCTCAGGCGAGTCATGTTTTGGCAATCGTCAAGGATCGGAACTGGCCATATTGATGGGACAGTCCGTGCTATGTTTCCACTTCCAGCGCAAGCCCGAAATTGAGTCGGGTGAGAAAAATTTTAATTTGCTTCGGAGCGAGCCGAGGTTCAAAAGTAATATAGACCTATATATGATAATAGATTGGAAGAAAAAAATCATGCTGTAAAATGCATTGCCTGATGTTGCTGAAAAGGGAAAGAATACAGCATGATTTCATACTTACTGTGAAAACCTGCACATATTTGATGTCTAGGCAATCATACGGTAATATCTCCAGATCCGCCTGAGAATACCTCGACCGCTGGGAGAAGGTTCATCTGGTTACAATTATCAATCACGACGAAAACCCGAGCACCTTCTTCAACCAGAGTAGCGCGGTCTGTCCCATCCTGACTAGATAGATAAGAGTGGATTCGGTGAAGTAACCCTAGAAATTAATTGGCCGTTTTCAGGTACCGGGCTCAGGTTTGCGGGTTGAGGCCCACAAAGTAAAGTTTCTCATACGCAGTGGAGTACTGTCTGACTAGCATAGAGGCCGAGAGAGGCAATTGATTCGCTGTCAACAGTATCGAGCCAACGCCCTTTCAGTCACTGGAAGGGCGGCGTGCTTGTTACAAATGTGCGGGTTAAAGGATGAGAGAGAATGAATCCTGATCTATTCGACATAGTCCTGTAAGAAATTAGAAGTGTTCGAGGGACTGGACTTAATGCGATATTCAGTTGTGGTGTGTGACAATTCGACACGGGAAGTTATTTTTCTGCAACAAAAGACAAAGACAACACTGATGGCTGTTGATTAGAATTTTGAAATTCATGACGTTGTCGCCAAGTTGTAGGAAATTTCTTTGAGTGGCACGTGTGTGGCTGGTGGTAATGTCTAACGTCCCACTTAAAACATGCAGATGCCCAATTTGGAGGCTGGAAAGGGCGTACCGGTAAGCATCCCCCCTCCCATCCAGCCTTTCCAATGACCAAGGGATCTGACTAAATGTTAGGTATGCAAAATCATCGGGTCAATCACAATCGTTTCATTACTGTTGTTCAAGAAGCTTGAGCTTCAAGCACTTTCATTCTGCGTATCATTTGTTATAATTATATGATTTGATCTCAATCAAATATTCGATATTTGTAGATCGTGCTCTAAGATCTTTCCTGCCCGTTGTACTCTGAATATCACTACTAAAAGAATGTTCCTGGCATAATCCTAGACGGAAACCCATCCTGAGCCAGTTCAAGAAAGAACTTCTATCAAGAATCCGTTGAGATAGTTGTTGGCAGCACTTAAACGCTCTCAATCAAGTACGCTATAAGCCAGTACTATCCATACAGACAGGGCTCCTCCTGAAGAACCATCAAGCACGTTCTTTGCATGAAAGATGAGATGCTACCAACATTTCAAACATTTCCTCACTTCAATAACTTCCTTTACAAGAACAGGGGAACATTCAAACACCGCATTGAATTGTCAGGTGTCAAGATTGAGATTGTCTCGTTAAAACAGGTCCTAACATGACAGTTGCCCAAACACCCCGGCGGGCACTCGGCTATTATGCTTCAAATCATGACGAGATCTGATCCGAGACCTCCTTCACTTCTTCTCATGAATGGTAATACTCGTTGACACAATGGGGGTATTTCGGCATGTAACAAAGTACAAACATACCACCAAGACACAGTGTGCGGGGTATGGTTACCTTACAATATGAGACATGTTCAAAGCAGTCGAAAAACAGGCACCACAAGCAGACCGACTTGCTGAACCCACTCACTGATCAAGCGTGCGTCTTCCTGATCGGTTGATATATGGCTATTCAGTCATTGTTTCGTTATTTCAAACTCCTCATTACTTGTTTTACAAGGACAAGTGGCTCCTTGTGCATGCTGAGAAGTACTCTTACATGTATCACCATTTAAATTGGGTTTGAGTACTGCCCATGGCCAACTTAGACCATTTTCGCCCAACATTTGAGCTCGAAACCCTACTTGCTACACTATATAACAGAACGGTGGATAAAGATAAGATTTTTCTACTATTTGTTGTCAGGCTAGGAGCGAATTACTGGTAGAACGGTTGCTTTTCTAGTCTGCTGCGGTTTACAACGAGTTGCACTTGGGTTATCGGTTGGTATCAATACCCATGAATTCTGAAAATGGCTGGCTGATAATTTTTTTGGTCGTGAAAGTTGAGACAGAGTTTGAAGAACACAGCAGATTTATTGCATTTGCAGATATATTCCTGGCGATAAAATGGGAGATCTTTCGCCTAGCAGTACAAGACATGAGCACAGCCGTAAAATTCAGGCACGTTACAAGCCAGTAGGATTTTGACACATCTAATTGAACTTGTAAGTAATTGTTAGTTGCAATTTCGGGAAGTATGAGATGCCCGAATGGCGATGTCTGATACAATGAACAACTCGGGTTTGGCAGGTGTTGGCTCAATTATTTTGGAATATATGTAGTCCTGCCCTCCTACTTTACCAAAGAGATATTGGTTGATCAACGAGTGATATGAGTTCTATTATTTTCTCAAAATTTCCCATGGTTATTCGCTTTTCCACAAAGAGAACATAGCACATGTCAACTCGCCAATTCAAACCGAGAAATTCAAGCGCAATCCAAGCTACCTCCAGCGATTTCACTTCGTCATTCTCATTACCCTCTTTAAAATTAAGCCTCTTGCATATAGTATCCCCTTCACTTTAGCAAATCTGCCCCAAGAAATAGCAACATGGCAGGAGCAAACCCTGAAGGTGTTGCTTGGTTCCCTCGAGCAGCTTTGAAATGCTGGGAATTCGACCCAGACGATGCCAAACAGTTCTATAGTCATATCCTACTTGAGATAGTTTCTAACTCTTATGTGGATGAAGGCTTCTTTGCCCCAAATATTCCTTGTCAGGACATCAACCGCTTAGGAAGGCAGATTCTCACTAGCATTGCACGAAAGACTTATGTCCGTTACCAATACATGAACGCCAGTGAGTACAATTGTTTCATTCTCTTTTACTCTTCTACTGCATACTTCGGTTCTTCGGTTCCACCTTCACTATTCTTGCTCTCCAAATTAAGTCCTTCTCTCCAAAAATTTGTCGTCAATAGGCATAACTAACTCCCCAATTTTTTAGTGGCCGGCAGCACTTGCATGGGTACCAAACGACAAGATTCTGTCGGGGGTACCGATGCTTACTTTGAAATTAGTGATCAGAGCGGAAAGAATCAGGTTGGGCTTTGGCCATGCCTCATTCCTACGCTCGACGAACAATTTCTCTGGGTAGATTTGTCTTATCCACTGAGATGTATCTATATCCCGCTTTGTCAAGAAGCGCATAAAAGATACCCTGATCGGTGCACGTACACTCGGGTGGAATTACGTCTTAGTAGTCCGACCCTAAAGATCTACAGATATATCAAGCTCGACGAGGAAGAACTTATCAGAGGGAATTATAATCTTGTTAACCGCGAAAATGACTACGCCAAACAGATCGATACTGTTAACAGGGGTAGTGTTGGCCAGAAAATGAGAGAAAGAGATAGCCCCACGCTTAAATCGGAGTTGACAAAATTGGCACACCAGCTTGAGCATAAAAACCCGACAACAAAGCTCCCAATTACAAAGGAACCTGGTGTCTTTGGCGCCGAGAAAAGGCGAGAACAAGGAATTTTTGGTGATGACTTTGAGGTGGTAGGTAGCAAAGTCTTGCAACGAGATGACACCTTTGGGTGGAAGTTCCTGCCTCAATACACGGCCCGGTTTGATATCAGATCTCTTGCAAGTATGCTTGCAATCCCCGCTCAATTACGAAAAGAGGAGTTTCAAGACCCTTATCAATTCATCGCCCTTTTTGATTCCAAATCCGTCGTTGCAAAACAACCAACTCACATTCGATGGATGAATCAAGCAGGTCTCATTCAACTTGACAGGTTGATCAGCAGCCAATATGGCATTTCTGTTACTTACCAAGGAAATGGATACGACAAAGATTGGATTGTCAAGTGCCTCATGGGTATTGTGGCTGTGGGTCTCAGTTGTATTCCGATGATTGGACCTTTAGTTGCCTTGGGATCTCAATTGATCACAGATGCTATTTTAGACCCAGAGTCTTTCACAACTGCACAAGGACTTGTTGCCAAAATACCAAATATTACTACAGCCTTTGTTGCAACTGGACAAAACACGAAAGGTTTCCTCGCTGAAATGAAAACTGGGAAATCAGGAAGTCGACATGTTCTAGCTTTGGAGAGTGACGATAAGCAAGGTCGTTCAATTCAAGTTGGACCTGATGCTAGTGATAGAGGCGGAACAAGTGGTAAAAGTGATACAAAGGTTGATACATTGATCAACAAGGATACTTTTGAGATTTTCAACGATGAGCCTGAGTTCAGTGAGGATCTGGATAATCCAGAAAGCAAAAGTGATAGTGGTGAAACGGGGAAAGAAGAAGGCGAGGGGGAGGAAACCGATGGGAAAGAGGGGAGTGGAATTGATGGAGATAATATTTCTGAGGATGGGGCCAAGAATGACCTAGAAAACGAGGCAGAAGGGAGCCACGAAAAAAATGAGGAAGAAGAGGGAACAGGGAGTAATGAGGGTGAGGCGGAAGGTAGTGAGGCTCAAGTAGGCTCTGATAATGGGGACAATGAGAAAAGTCAAGATGAGGGTGGGAGTGGAGCGGATGCCGTTGTGGATCAAGATGACGCAAGCGGCAAAGGTATTCCGGAGGGAGATGAAACTCCTAAGAGCGAGGCTTCTGAGGAAGACCTTAAAAGTGAGGATGATGATGGAAAAAGAGATCATAATAATGAAGAAGTGGACGGTGGACAAAATCGGGAAGCCGAAGATGGAGGAAATGAAGATCAAAACAATTCAGATAACGGAGACAAGGGGGCAGTTGGGGAGGCCGATGACTCAAAAAGCGAGAACGGCCAGAACGAAGAGGACAACGATGATCGTGGGGATGGTGGAAAAGGTATGGATGAAACAGGGGAAGCGAGCGAAGTTGAAAATGGCTCGGATAGCGACAACAATGGAAAGGACGAGGCGAGTGGAGATGCTCATCAAAAAATCAGAGAAGGGGGTTCCGATGCTGCTGACAATCAGGAAAATCAAGAGGTGGACGATGGCGATAAAAGCGAAGTGGAACAAGGCAATTCAGAAAGCGGGGATGATGGAAGTGATAGAGATGGTGAAGAGGACGATTCAGAAGCTAAGAATGTTGGCCAAGATGACAAAGATGGAAATGATACTCAGGAAAGAGATTCTGGAGATAGCAACGATGTGGAGGGAAGTGATCAAGGGAGCCAACAAGCAGATATTGGACAGAAGAGTGGTCAAGAGGAGGACGATAATCAGAGTCAAGAAGAAGGTACGGAAGGGAAGAATGACGAAACTGACCATATAGATGGGGACAACGAGGGAAGTGGTGAAGAGGATGATGTCAAAGGAGATGAAAAGGAGGACGATGATACTCAACAAGACTTGGGCGAGCAAAACGAGGAAAAAAAAGATCCAATGGGTTCAACCGAGCAAAGTGACGATGCGGAAGGAGATAATCCAAAAGGAGATAATCCAGAAGGAGATAATCCAGAAGGAGATAATCCAGAAGGAGATAATCCAGATTTAGATGATGCGGATGAACACGATCAAACAGAGGACAATAATTTGGCAATTGATTCGGAAGGAGGGAATGAAAGCGATCAAAAAGATGAAGGAGAGAGGAGCGAAAATGAAAATCAAGGGGCAGCTGATGAACAGGGTCAAGGGGGTAGCGAAGGAGATGATCAGGAAGGAGACGAAGAAGGAAAGGAGAATGAAGATACTCAAGAGAAACAAGAAGAGGGCAGCCAGGATGACGATGGGAGTGGAAACAATCAAGATGGGGATGAATCAAACGAGAATGATACAGAAGAGAACAACGCAGACCGAGATAAACCGGAGGAAAATCAGGAAGAAAATGATACTGGTGATACTGAAGCGGGAGACGAGGGAAAAAATGATTCGAAAGATCAAGGGGACAGCCAAGTGGATGAATTTCAGGGGGGAGATGACCAAGGAGGAGATGGCCAAGGAGTAGATGACCAAGGGGATGACCAAGGGGATGACCAAGGGGATGACCAAGCGGGAGATAATCAAGATGGAAATGAAGAAGGTGGGAACGGAGATGGGGGAGATGGAGAAGATAGTAGTGGTGAAAATGATCAAGGAGGGAATGATGATGGTGAGAAAGACGATGGCGGGAACAATGATCGTGGAAATGATGGCGGGAACGCTGATGGGAATGATGGTGGTGGGAATGACGTTGGTGAGAACAGCAACACTGGGAACAGCGATGCTGAGAATAACGATAATGAGAACAACAATGGTGGGAATGACGATAATGGGAACGATGGTGGTGGTGGAAATGACGATGGTGGTGGAAATGACAATGGAAATGACGGTGGGAATGATGGTAGCAACGACGATGGAAACAATGGTGAAAACAATGGCGGTAATAAAAATGACGAAGGTGGAGACAATTAAGTATCTTTCAAAGTGTAAGGCAATATCCGGTTATGATTAAAGTATTGAAGTTTGTCCCTCTTCTTTTTTCCTTACGATATTGAAAAAATAGTTAAGCAAATAATAATGATAATTTTGTCTTTTATATTTTTGGGCATGATACTAATACTCCAATATGAACGATGAAACCGGGGTTATATATGTATCAACAGACTAGCTTTCTATATTATACTTTGAAAAACATGTTATATTTACACTCCTAGAGGCCCATTATTCATGATACAGACATCAACTGTCTACGTAACATTTCAGTTGCTATGGGCAAGGTGCTTTTACTAAACAGCGCAAGAAAAAAAGGTAACGATGGTCGTAGAATCGTCTTCATGGTCAAATCTTCAAGAAAAGTAATCATCTCCATATTCCACAAAAAAAGGCTATTGTTTTTCATTTGCTACCTACATCTGTATACAGATACCAAAAAGAGTGTATTGAATTCCATTCATTCGAAATCAGGCTACCCGCTAGTATAGATAATACCCTTGCTATTTACTTGGGATCGAAATACCATTTCTGATTATCCTCATTCTTTGTAGTTGCGGAGAGGATATCAGCTCCACTTTGGGTGCTAAAGTCTTTTACAGAAAGTTGGCCACGGCTGGAGATCTTGTTGTTGATACTGCGGGTTTGATGTCAGCTACCTAGACTATTGACTTGCTCAGGGTGATTGGGATTATACTCACGTGAAGACTTGGTAGCCACTGGTTGTTGAGGCCTTGATAGTCCAGCGAGCAGACTGATCAGTTGGGGAGATTTGAGGAGTGGAAACAATTTTGTTGTCACCTATGATTATTGGATGAGCATGTGAATGAACCTCTGACGTCCATTGGTATAAAACTTACCGGTCGCAGTGAGGAAGAAACCGCTGCGAACATTGATGATCAGATACTCAGCGCTATCCCCAGAGCCAGCAACGAGTGCTACCTGCCACTTGGCATTATCGCTTGGTGTATCACCACGAGCGCTAAAATTCCCAGTAGCATTAGTTATTGTCATCTGCAGCGTATCTCAGGACGGTCTACAGATAAACTTACTATGTTCTGACAACCGCTCCAGGTGTGAGCAAACCATCCCAAGCATTGAGGTTAAGAGTTGGAGCCTGGTATGGCACAATCTCGTAGGTACCGACGCCGTTGAAAACCATATTGAATGATGATATGTGTGAGTTGCTAGAGAAAATTGATTTGAGTAATGATTGTTGCCGTGAGAATTGGATAAGTAGTGAGGAATTCAAATCAGATCTTGGTCTGGATATGCTCGACTTATATATCCATCCCCTCGACCTTTGATGGCTATAATAGTGCGGGGTCCTTCACTTTCGGTGTTTCGGTGGCTAGCTGAGCTATGGCTGATGGTTGCCATCGCGAGAGACGTAAACTCTTGAGTGATACATCAATAGACTCTTCATTGGAATGGCTTGACAGTTGTGTCACTATCTATCACACATTGCTACGACCAAAAGAAAGACGGCATGCTCGAACGGGTTTCTAGCATAGCCGAGCATGTCGTAAAAAACTTTTATGCGCTGTTGCGCAAAATCACCCAATCATGATGTCATATCACATCGACGAATTCAGCTCATAATCACAGGCAAATTCCATCGATAATATCACCTTCAAGATCATGGTCCTTGGCAGAGGGGTAATTTGATATACAGCGTTTAGCGATGTTACATGGGTGCGGGGTATTTGAAGAGGCGTAGCTGGAAATTTCATTTGAATCATTGAATGAGTGGGGTCATGTAAGACCCGTGATAGGTATCTATCACACCATCAAATTGCTATACCTGGACTGATGCGTGTTCGCCGCGAACTTGCAAACCTTCCATCGCCGCGGGGTAGAATGAAGCTGAGAAAATTCTCTCATAGACAGATGCCCAATTGCGCCCTATTCTCGTATCCAAATTAATTTATCCATGGAAAGAACGGATAGAGTCGTCGCAGAAAGGCAGACCAAAGACTACTACAAGTGACTGTTCAGCTTAGGCCAAAAGATAACTCTGATCAATTTCGCAGATAGAGAGCATAGAGCCACAGGCTGGACCGTAAAAGCCTTAGTTTATTGTCAAACATGCGTTGAGAATGTCTGTGTTCTGTACTTAGGTAGTTGACAACAGTGAAACTGCAGTCGTGCAGTGATACAGTGGGGGTGCCGACTTTGGGAGTTTGTGTGCAACGTAATGCACAGAAAGCTCTTGCGATACTGACGATCCCCATCCATCTAGATATGGCAAAAAAATCCCTCCAAACTCCAAATTTTCACTCTGGCGATCGTTAGAGCCTACCGTATAGTGCATCTGTCATATCGAGCCTCTCAATATCCCACCCCTCTTGTACTACCCAAGACTTTCCAAAACGATGCAATTGTTCTTAGAGGACGCCATTTCGTATCTCTCAATGTATGCAGGATTCTGCAAGGTTCAAGACTGAGATTTTAGGTAATATGAGGTTGTTTCGTGTTCTTTGCAGAGTACAGCCATGACCTGAGTTTGATCAACTAACGATCTATTCCTGATACATCGCACTACGCAGCTTTGAATGCAAACGAAATTTTTAAGAGTTAATAAGATGTAGCTCACCTTGTCTGGTGGTTGCATTGTGATGGGTAAGATATAGAGCATAAAGAGGATAAAAAAGTATTAAGACGTTAGCGCGCTTGTCGTGATGACAACTTATGGCCGACTGTAACCGTATGGAAAATAGTGCGACCTGTCTTGATGGCTTTGTCTCAGAATTGCAGAGAAATGTTTCGTGCTACAAGATTTTTGCCATTGGTGATGACCTTCCAAGCAAGGGAAGAGATTTAAAACTTCTACCGAACTCACATCACATCTTGTCAATGCAGTATGTCTAATAGCTTTGAGTCGCCCCTTTCGGCATAATAAACTAATTCAAAGGTATGCACAACCGTGAACTCTTCTCCGCAATGGTGTAATATGTATATAGAAAATGATTTAGGATACGTCAGAAGGAGAGCATTCGTACAACAGTACCGATTTTGTAGATGTTGAAGGGACATAAAAGAGACATTTGGATTTTCTTCAAAAAGTACCAGCCACTTGTTCATGGTGTATCTGAATGTAAACTGAGAACCTAATAGCTACTGTTTTGAGCGTGGAGTATGAATTTGGAATTTGACGTTTGAGCATGATGAAATCTCAACATCAGGTTTGATAATGTGTACTCGAGACCTCCAGCAAGATTCGTATTTACTGTAGATATTCCTCAACGACCACCGCTCATGGACCTCTTCAACTTGACACTTGTAAGTTCAGCATAACGAAAGGCAGGTAATGGATGAAATCAAATAGAATCGACCTAACATCTCAATTCTTAGCCCGAGGAGGCGAACTATAGCCCCAAAACACCCTCTGTGTTGAGTGGTTTATCAAAGTACGAAACAATCTTGAACTCTGTTTGACTTTGCATAGATAAGCAGAGAGCAGAGTAAATAAATATCCCCAAAGAGGTCTGACAGACGTTCTTCTTGTGTCCGTTTGCGAAAGGAGAGCAACAAATTGACTCGCTCCATATAACACTTATATTCTTCTTATCTTATCTCTTCCCTCCAAACCAGTGTTTCCGTACGAAGAGCAATCGTCTTGCCACTTTTACAAGCCATAGATAGATACCTAGGTAGCATAAGAAAATAACAAGGCAAGTAAGTCTACCGTTGAAAGTCGCCTGGAGTCGTTCTCCGTAACGTTGACATCAATCATCCCTCACACAATCTCTATTCTCAAAGTTTCCTTTCCTTTCAATTCTAACTTACCTATCTATCTATCTATCTATCATCTATTTATCCATTCCATTACCTGTACCCGCAAAAGAAATTATCAGTACTCTGTAAATAAAAGCAGCGCCCCTCCCTTACTGCTCGCGTCGTCCCCACGCAAAATTTTCACCACCCACACTACCACAAGTTCAAAACATCATATCTCCATCAATACTGGACTATTTTCGATGATTCTTGATGCAAAAGAACCGCAAAAGGATAAGTTGATCACTACGAGGGTCGAACTCGCGACCTTGGCGTTTTGAATTCTGAGATTTATCAGAACCTATTAGCACCACGCTCTAACCAACTGAGCTAAGCGACCGATTGTGGTTATTTGATGAAAGATGAGGCTCTATGACAATACATATTCATACAGCTGAGAATGTAGGACAGGAAAGTGTGGAGTGTGTGTGATTAGTAGTGGAGTCTACACACAGGACGGTGTATTCCGAACCGAGCCGGGCACTATTAGTGGGGCTATAGCTGGCTTGCTATTCCGAAGAGTAGAGTAGGTTGCTTCCACTACTCCGTATAGAGTCTCGGAGTCTAGGTACCTGTTTAGAAATAATATGTTGATTGAATGAGGCTACATCTAGAATACAAGAACAGATTAGACTCTTTGAACTAGGAACGATTTATCGAGTCGCGACGTTACAAAGAACCTATCATATTGAGAGACTGAGGATTAGAAGCCGAGATCTCACATGTTTAGACTCCTTCGGATGATGGTGTTGGAAAACAATGGTACCCATACCATATTAGAAGACGTCAGAAAGTTGGAACTCGATCTAGGATATCGCGAGCTCGAGATGAAATTTAGAAATGAAAGCGAAACCTAATGCATCCAATCAATTCGCAACTGATGGCATTTCAAGTTGAAATGTTCCCAGAACTTAGCGATATCACCAGCTCGTCAGAGATCTAAATTTTGCGGTATACTAACGATATAATTAGAATGATGAAGATGGGAGATATGAAGGATTACGGATACGGAAAACGGGTATTGGTTCACTCCCATCTATAAACCTCTTTCTTTCCTCTAAAAAGACACAAACCTCTCGAAATCTCAAGTTCCGTAATTCCTCTACTTCCCTTCTGCAGGCTTTGATTCTATACTCGACGATTAGACGGGCGTGAGATAAGATTCGACTCATCATTACCAGCACGGATATTGCAAACTATCACAGACAATCACACATGCATACATATCTACTACCAAGCACCAATTTCAATGCCCCAAACACACTCGCAGACGCACGATCTCTCCTAACTACTAAGCTCAGCATTCCAATTCCGGATAAACCAACCAATCGACCAATCAACTAACTCAAAGCTCAAACTAGCCTGTACATCTCTTTCCGCTTCCCGGCAACTCACAATCCTTTATTATCACAAAAACCAACATTAACAATCCCATCCCATACATGCATACATGATTAAACCCCCCGTCTGTACAACCAACACATATACATATCCCGAAAAAGCCCATGTAATTTCCCCCCACAGCAGCCACCACTTAACTCGGCAGTTTTCCAATTCCCGTAATTGTTAAGGGAGAGAAGGAGTCTCGAATATCGATTGTCGGAACAACACTATAATTACGTTTTGGCCAATTATGAGGGCTACTATATCATAGGTGCTAATATACATGAGATTAATGATAAATCAGCATGCATGTCATAACCATCACCAAGTATCACAAGAAGAAGTCCAATTTTGAGTAAATTTTGATATCTTTATTATATCCTATTTCATCTCATCTGAATTCATAATACATGACCAAAATTCCATAAGCCTCTCCCACCAATTCGATTCTCAGCCCTCATCTCCATGCTTATTGAATTATATCGGCCCACAGCACTCTCTTTCCTCGACACTTTTACATAACCATTTCAATCATCAAGATTAAAATGGAATGCCAACCCCATAATTTCCCATCCAAGCCTAAAATACATAAAAGTACATAGCGTCCAAATCCTCGCCTTCGTTTCGTATGTGAAAGTCTTTTCTAAATATTAGACCATGAATGTATGTAATGTTTATCAAGAAGAGAAAAGACGCAAAAACCGCCTGCCGTGCTGTGTCATGTTTGTTTCGTGAAAGTGAACATTATCTTTGAAATAGAATACAGTGGAGAAGGATGGAAGAAGAAAAGAAACTGTTTGAAGAAAAGAAAAGAAAGGACTTGAATGTACAATGTGGGAAATAAAAAATGGTATCATGAACGCCGTAATAAGAATGAGAGTTCTTAGCCCATCTCATTGATGATTGAGAATTCCTCAGAAAATTTAGGGCTTAAACCTTCACTCCAATTTCCCTTCTCGAATTCACGAAAGAGGTGCCCCTAATTCTTCCGATAGTACTTACAGCACTTCCAGGAGGCAAGGGAGGCAAAGCACAATCTGGGGGAGGAGCTGGGGGAGCACCATGCATAAGAGCTGGCAAGCTTCTTCTGTTTGAAATAGGTCTTCTGGGTCCACCTCCTGGCGAAACCAAACCAGAGGAATAACTTGATTTGTGATTTAGAGGGGAAGAGAGGGTTGTAGGAGCGAAAGATGAAGAATGTCGCTTGCGACGTGGAGGATTTGATGGTTCTTCGGCGATCGATGGCTGATAACCCGAGGAAGCAAGCATACTTCTTGGACGACGCTGTAAGCTTTGCTTGACAGGTATTTCTGGAAGTGCTGGTAATGGCTGGGCCGGAAATAAAGATTCTTGAAGGATTGGTAATGACTCTTTATCTTGAGTGACCTTTGGTGAAAGTGGTTCAGGAAATTTGAATACACATGATCCATTAGATTCGATAGGTGGTGTAGTTTGGCGAGCTGTCTGCATACTAGAGTGTCGTCGTAAATCTGGGTCGCGAACTTCTAACGTATTGTTTGATGGCGTAAAACTAGAGACACGTCGAGCGGATCTTAATTCTTTGCTTGATCGCTTTCCAATTGGAGACCGTGCTGGAGAGCGTGATTTGGTATCCACTGTCGATGATCTGGTTCGTTGAAAAGGTCGCTGTGAATGTTCTGTAGAGGTAACAGGTATTGGAACTCGTTTCGGTGATGTTGTATCCATAACAGGAGATAAGGGTCTTGCCACGGAAAGTGCCGTTGGAGGTCCCTTTTTGTTTCTCTTCTGAGTCTCCATGGTTAGATTCATTGCAGGAAGCGATGGTCGTCTTTCCGCAGCCGGAGTTCTAGTTGAAAATCTCTTACTTGAAGAGACAGGTACGCTAAAATTTGGTGTTGCAGGCGATGGGCTTCTCATAGCTCGGGAAGTTACACCGTAATTCGATTGTCGCAAGCTTTGTTGGGAACTTTGAAGATGAGATGATACTTGAGATATAGGATCCCGTACCCCTTGAAGCGTTTGTAATGATCTTCTACGTTCAACTATCTCTGCAGCATTCGGCCTTGCTCGTACTGCGTCCAGAGACAAAGGAGGCAAATCTTCCATGGTAGAGGTACTATCCCTAGTTGGGGATGTGGCTGGAGACGAGATGTAAGTTCGTTGATCGGATGAGCAATATGATAATCTATTAAAACTATCCCGTAAACCCTCCGAATTTTGTTCATATGAACTAGAACTATTTGTAACTGATGCACATCCGGTCGTTGGTCTGTTAGCTGCTTCACTTTGGGCTTCGTGTAGTGACCAACGTGGAAGGGGCTCAGGTAAGGATATCTCCTCAATATTCTGTTCTTCTGGCTGCCAAGAGGGACGACGTTCACGGGGAGTTGACCATGGTAAAGCCAATTCTATATTTTGCCCTTCTGATTGCTGCCACGAAAGACGGCGATCACTAGAAGCTCGATGTGGTGAGCATGGAATAGAAATTTGATCTGAGCCTCTTCTTTGGGCGAGATATCGATGACTTGGTTGACTCTTCAATTCTGGTGGGTTCTCTTCTGTCTTCACAGTTCCGATTTCCGTAATCTGCTTTTTGCCTCCAAGTGTTTCAATTGCTTTCCTCAGTACAGCAATCCAAGCATCCATTTCTTCGGCACTATCCAAGACAAGCAGAAGACTAGTAGCATTTCTCCGGTAATCTGCACTTCTGAATGCAAGTCTTGATAATAAAGACCTAGAGTCTGACGTTGGGACTCCATCTGCACTCATTGATTGAGATACTTGCAATACCCAATGTTTACCAGGAATCACGTCTGATGCAAAAGCTACAGACTCCTTGCCCAATTGAATCATCTTTTCTGGCAATCGATCGAAATTTCCCTCGCCTGGGTATTGTAGAAGATAACCGGAAGTCACCAAAACAAAAATCTTTTGAGTCCATTCACCTTTGGATATTGAACCTGACCTTTGCCTTCTGTGTTTGATTGTTATGTTCTTCCCATCCGGCCCGATTTCGGTTGTTTGTGCTATTTCATCTCGTAGGCTAGTATTCCTTTTGTGATTCGACATGCGGATAATGGCATCGGCTGATAAAGTTAAAGCAGAAAGACGAGCATGCTTTACAGATTGAGGGTAACTTTGGAATAATGGCGGTGGATCAAATACCGAGGTTTTTGGGGCGGGTTTTGATGCAGGTTTGGCGGCAGTTTTGCCGTCCATGATCGATTTGGCTCTAAGATTCAAACGAGATGGGGTCCTAGTAGCTCTCCCTGGTGTTGCTGGTGTCGTTGGAGACGATGATTCAGTTGCATTGCCCGTACCAAACTTTCGAAAAAACCCATCTCCCACAGGACTTGTTATTGGACTCATTAGCTTTGGTGAAAGTGGCGTTGGTGATGTGACTGATGGAGCTGGCTTGTGTCCTTCAAACACTGGCGATACCACATTCTTTTCAGATTTGTTGCGGGTGAAAATTCCTCGGAGACCACCTTTCGATTCCTTACGTTGAACTTTTCGACCGCCCAGAGGAACTCTGCCTTCCTCTGAATTACTTGTATTTATTGGTGGCGGACGAACGCGGCGACTGAGCGTGTTGGACAATGATAACGATTCATCATTGCTAATACTCTCTCCCATAGAACTTGTTCCCAGAACTACTGACATTGTAAAGATTATCCAAGCTTCCTATGTATTTTATATGATTCTGGAAACCAGATTCCTAGATCGTGGCTCGAAAAGCTCAATTGAGCCAAGCTTCGAATTCTCGCAATTCCAAGGTTGTCTCAATTTCCTGGGTCGAAGAGTTTTGTCGCAAGTTCTTGAATAGATAACGTTGAAGTGAATTCGATTCGCAAGTACGTTGGTGGTGTTCGTGATATATCGTGGTGGTCGTGGAAAAATGAGCTTTTGGTCAATGTAAACAAAGCCAAAGGTGAAAAGTCGAGTCAGCAAATCACGATTGATTCAGTGAGTGACAGTGAATTTCGCAAATTATTATGATCGAGACAGGCATCATAAGAGGGGTGGACCTGATATCGATTGAGATTCTTCGGATGAGATGGGGAGGACGTTGTAAGCAATTAACAATATATCAACCGAGCTCCTATGTGAGAAAACTCAACACACAATGGGATTTGATATATCTGAGGAAAGCATTTAAAGGAAGGAATGCAAGGAATGACGATAGAAATGAAACAGCATAAGAAGATGTGAGAGCACACAAAACGTAGTGAAGGAGTGTTACTGGATAAAGTGAAGGAAGGTACATCGTGATGTATAAGAAAAACAAAACTTCTCTCTTACAGAGTACCCAGGTCCACGCGGTGACAAGGTCTTGACAAGGCCGCGACATGGATAAATAGACTTCACGTTCCCCATAGCGCTCAGAGACCAAACTGGCTGAATAGTTTTGGAGAAGAGGGTTTCTCCCATGTCAATTCTGTAGTCTACAGTCTAAACATAGTAGACAAGGTATGGTTTAGACCGCTTAAAATTAATTTCCCAAAATCTTACTGGATGCTGCTTAAATAATCTTGGAACTATAAAAGCGTGAGAACTCAGAACTTAGAAGTTAGAAGTTAGCTTTGATTTTCATCTGTGAACTTGAACCGAAGATAAATGAATAGGGTCCCTTGGCTTGTGACGCACGGATTGCCCCAGTTTGAGATTTGGAGGTAGTTTGAGATGGATGAAGCCTTTTTGTTTGTTTTTTGTTATCTCTCGATATTGTTTGGACGAGTTCGAACTCTGAAATTTGGCTTTTTTAATTGCAAAACATCAAGCGAGTAAGTTCTATCTTGTCTTGGTGATTCTGCAACGGGAAAGCCCCGCGCCGGCACACTTGTGTGAATATTAACAATCAGTACTTGAGTGGTTGAGAGTTGTGCGATGTGGAATTAAAATAGTGTAAATCGTCTTGTGCAGAGTGATTATCGATCTTTAAGGGGTAGATGAAGCCCCTATACTACTGGTAGAGTGTCCCAATTCGACTATCTTATCCTTGAAAATTCGTCAATATCAGTACGGTAATAGACATATCCAAATTGTCTACCCAATGATTTGTCTGCTGATCTCTCAAAGACGGCGGTTACATCGTAGGTGATGATGGAGCCTCGGTAATGTGGAACCTAAACCGAAAGTTCCTGCATAAAAGCTGTCGATGCTCCTGCAAGGGTGATCCTCTCGTTGAAATCCTCATGCACACCACCTTTTCTCTGCTCTGAGTAGTGTACGGAGTATAAGCCATAGAATGCTTGTCGTGCTTACGAAATAATACCTATTAGTCCATGTTTCTCAGGGAGAATTTTGCTAGTTTGAGGCAATGGCAGTTGAAGCTTATTGTCAAGAAATGTTTTAGGCTGTTAGAGATCGTCATCTGGAGGTCTGGAATTTCTCTCGATACAAGAAAAATGAATTCGCCCACTTATCGACTTTCAATGTTTCTAAATGCTCGCAAGAATAGATTGCGTTGCTTCCCCCTATTGAACAATTGGAGGCAAAGGCTGCAAAAATCTGAGACTCTGAGGGAGGTGGGGAGGGGGAAGCGGGGTGTCAAAAGAAACGATGCGAAAAGATAACGTCAATAAAAGGAGAGAATTGCGGAATATACCAGTAATAGTGCAGATATCCAAATGGTGATGCTGATGGTGATACTGATGCTGATGCTGATGCTGTAAGGCTTCTGGATGGTTGATCAGATGACAGGCTTAGCCAGAATTCGTATCTGTGTCTGTGCAATCAAATACCAATATTGTGAATGCGTATAAGACATGAGAAATCTTGGGGATGAGAAAAAGGAGAAGACGGCACAGAAGTTGTAGCGCAAAGCAGTTGCATGAGCGGGAAGAATTGGTGCGAACTGGCGGGAACTGACGGGAGTCTGAACGTGGAACAGCCAATTTCCCCATGTCATCCATACCATCCATCCATATCGCCCATATCGCCCATATCTATCTATCTCTCTCTACCTTTAAGCTTAAGGTTGAAAGGAAATACTGGACAGTGCGGAGTCTGTTCTCCGTACACTGCACCAGAATCGATAGTGCTGATTACTACTGATTAGAGAGTTAACTAACACATTGGTAGGTATCGGATACCATGTAATGTGATAAAGAAACAAACTTTGCAAAACCTCAAAACGAGGGAACCATTAACGATCGTAACATAAGGTTGATACTGGTAGACTGGATTTGCATTAAATTCCATATTATCGTGAAAGTATAAAACGTTGGGGACAGTAAAGATGTAATAAAGTTAAATCTTGAGAACTCCATGATCACGTGTTACGCCATTTAATCATTCTGCTTCTGCGTGGTAAAATCAAATCAGTGACGCGCCGGTCGCTTCAACCCCTCAGCAACCCCAAAAATTCCAGTCTCTCAACGAGATACAGAATTCCATTAAAAACCATGTCTCGAGCTAGTGTGTCGTCTGCAAGACCACTTTCTCTTACAGAAGAGCTTGAGAAGCTAGAGCAATCTATCACTTTGACTCTCCAAGGCAAGATTCCACCTCTCTCCTAAAACATTGTTTGTTTACTAACGCAACCTCAGAAATTGATCACAACTTTAGTCGAGCACACCGTATCGTTACTACAAGTATCCTACCGGTCGTTGAACAATATGCCAACCATTCAAATGCGGTTTGGGAAGGGTCGAAGGTTGGTGCACATCTGCAGAATATCTGAAAGTTAACTAATCGCGGGGTAGTTTTGGAAACAATTTTTCGAAGCCAGTGCCAATGTCTCATTATTACAAGTAGAGCAACAGGAGGAGGAGGAGGATGTCTCATATGCCCAGTCCCACGAAGAACCAAGTCAATATACAGCATCGCACGTTGATGATGAGACTATCCGGACAGAAGATGACGGACATCATTCTTATGATCAGGATGATTCAATGTTAGAAGATAACGACATAAGTGGTAGCACACCTCGAGCTCCTCCTCCCAGAAAGGATAAAGAACCACAATTTGCAGACTTCTCATCTCCATACGAGGACTTGAGAAGGGAACTTAAAGGAGCGACACTACAGGATGATGAGGATGACGCACAACTACCAAGTACACCTGGAGCAAAGCAAAGGGCACCAGATATGTCAATGTTACCAGATTCATCCCCATTTGACCCAACCTCATATCGAATGGACCCGAATTTATATGATTTACCATCGAATGCTCAAACTTACATACCATCAACGGCTCAAAAGTCAAAAGATCCTCAATACCTTAAAATGCTAGAGAAGAATTATCGAATCCAAGCCACGCCACTTACAAATCGGAAAGAAAAGAAAACGCCCGCCAACAAACCCTCATGGCGAGACAACCATTCACCATTGTCTTCACCGCCAGCTGCTGCACCTCAATTACACGCTGATATATTCAGCTCGCCGATTAGACAACCATATAAACAAAATGCACCACGCACTCCCGGTGTAAGCGTTCAAACTCCTGCGAAAGGCAAGTCAAAGAATATCTTTGCCAGACCTGTGAAGAAAGAGAAAGATGAGATTACATGGGAAAGCGATAGTGATGAAGATGCGGAAAATATTTATAAGGAACTTGGAATGAGTCCTCCAAAGACCATTCAATTTTCCTTACCGCAATCAAGATTATTACAAACTCCTGGTATGTTATTGCCTTTTTTTGACCCGTTGACGATGCAAGCTAACTTGCTTATAGCACGAGAAGCAAGTAAAAGAATCGTTGAAGATATTCTAACCACCGCAGGAGCTGGATTTGACAACACCGACGAACTGGACAATAGTCCAAGTATAGTTGCGATGAGAGATGATTTTGATGATAGTTTTTGAGAAACTTAAATTTTGTTTATTAAAAAAAGCCTAACGAGACATGAAATCAAGAAGTCAATTTCCAACACTAAACTAGAACTTCCAAAACGCCGTTCCCCAATACATCCGTTCCTGTTTAGGATAGGACTGTTTCATAAGTATCTGGCTTTGATCCAGACACTACCGGTATGTCACGAATGATTCCAAAAAAAAGAAACTCCACCGAACCCCATGCCGAAAGATGTATAATGTCACAGCAATATCGTAGAATCCCCAAATTCCAAGGATCTGCGGTGACAACTGCATTCAAAAAAATAGACAAATTGAACGCTGGCTATGATTACTTCATAGCCATGATCATATATGTTTCCGTGAGTGATTGTCTCGCTACCAATCCAATCAAGTCAGCCTCCTATCATTCCATTCATATCCATCATATCAGGCTTTGGGGTCGAACGTACGTGTCTTCTCACTTGGCGTCGAGGGATCAATCAAGGTTTTCCCATTCGACTTCGCTGCTTCTCTCTTCGAATGCTCCTTATGCGAGAACTTTGCTTTGAGTGTACTAAGCGGATGCTTCAAAAGAGAAATGGTGGAAGTGGTGCTGTAGAGTGAAGAGGTGTCGTTCGCGGGAGTGTATGTGGTAGTGGTATCCATTGAGTCTTTTGGAGAGGAGGAAGATGCAGCAGTATAGGATCTAGACGTGGAGTAGGAGACGGGTGTTGCTTTTGGGGATTTGGGAGAGGAGGGATGGAAGAGCGTCGGGGGCTTTTCGTTTGGAAAACCTGGGGTTTGTTAGTTGACTTTACGGGATGGAGAAGGGAGGAATGGAAACATACGAGAAGTTGGGTAGGCGGGGAATCCGGCAGGCATTTTTATAGATGTACTGGTGATGAAGTTTGAGATGTTGGTGATGGTAGAATTTTTACTCTGAATAATGAATTTGATGCTGAGATAGTAGTGTTACTTTTATGTGAATTGATATCTTCTTATATCTGATTGATGATGATGATGATGATAATGTTTCTAGAAAGCCTTCATAATCGAGGCATCTCTCCCTCTATATATATCCAACTCAAAGCCATCACAACCCCAGACTCCAAATGTTATGACACCCGTCCATGTACCTCCACTCCAACAAACAGAACCCAGAAAAAGCAAAACAGTCATAACTAATCGAGGATCCAGAATTCCAACGCCGTCCCATCTCATCTCATCTCATCTCATGCAAACTCCGCCCGCTAAGCAATCAAGCAACTAAGCAATTCTAAGCAAGATATCCAAAAAAAATGTAGAAAAACTAAAAAACTTTCTCGTCCCATGCTTGCCACATTTTCACCCGCCCCGGTCTAGGAAACAAAACAAGTGCGGTATATGGACTCTGTATGCTTACCAACCAACAAACCATGCAAACAATGCATATCAATTTTTTTCATATGACTTTTTTTTTTAGAACAATCAGAACGCCGGCCGCGTACACGCTTTGCATGTTTTGGATGCTCGAAAGGTAGGAACTATGCTCGAAGGGGTTTGGGATAAGGCTGAAGGTGAGTGTGAATGTGTGGAAAGGGTGGAAATGGGAAAATGGGTATGGGTGATGAAGGGGTCGGAGTTCGCTTATTTCACATGTTGATGCGGTGTTCCGTTGTTTCTGGCTAAGTCAGCTTTGGCTTGCTGTAGCGGTGATGGAAAAAATGTGGGAGTGAGGCCGGATGACTCAGGGTTTGGTGGTGGACTGGTGAGGTTGAGGAGGTGTACTCGGGGAGCTTGGTTTGGGATGGGATAGGATGGTGAGAGGAACCTGGATGGGTTCTTGGGGTATGGGGCATGGAGATGCGTCATTCATTTAGTGAGCATAGTTTTTATTCAATGTGAGATTATTCAGCATTCTCTATTCATATGGCTCTGTGCTTGATATTCCCTGAGTCCCAGATATCAGGATATCCATTTCCTATCGTGAAGCATTCCTATATGAAATCTTGATGGTCCCGCAAGTTGACAGGTGATGTTTCGAGTACACGTATACTGTCAGCTCGTAAACAAACAAACAAATGAGCAAACATAGATATGTATGTACTTCATTGTGCCGCGACAACTGATCGACTGGAAATCGGCATGTGCAGGTACCAACCATACCGAACTACGTATGAGTAGTTCCATTACGAAAGACACACGAATGGATTGCGAAGGGATGTATCTGATATGCAGGTATTCCGTGGCTTCTCGTGGCTAGTGATCTGCTGCCTGATTTCTGATCTATCTCTTGTCTTCTTTTGTCTGTTTTGTGGGAAATTCCGTTGTTGACATGGTGGGTGTTGGTGTTGTGGTCCTGGTGTCATATCGTGATCGCCAGCTAGCCAAGGCAACATTGTATTTGTAAATTGATCTATGCATCCAGCCATTCAAACGGAAAACCTCTCATCACATAGCTCCAGATCTAACAATACTTCAAAAACTACTATGTAAGCAGGAACAATACTTCCTAGACCGTAGAACTAAGATTTTACTACTCCGTGCCTCACCACTCGGCCCTGTGAATGAGTACCCAGATCCCAGCCACACCTCGCACTGAACTCCGCAACTAGATTAACGTGTCGGTATAAGAAAAGGCTTAGACCGCTAACCCGGCCCGTTGGGTCGGAATACTTTTTTTTTCTGGACCGAGTTCCCCAGAACGAAATTGGGGATGAAAATTTTGATACAATAATCCGTGTGATATGTCATAGTTAGACTCATTGTGATCTAGACTTGTATCTCTTCTCGGATTCTAATTGAGATGATTGAACATACTTGGGCTTGTACCGTGTAGTTTCTCCGCTCACTCCACTTTCGAAGGTTTCTCAAAAGTTGCATCTGCTCCAATATTGTCTGAGCGGGAAAGAGTCATCGAAGTTAATTGATATTGATATCGAATTGACCAATCGGCGTATAGAATGGGAAATAGAGTATGATGATGTATTGGTGAGGGAACAATCGTTCCTTTTGTTAGTAAATCAAAGCTTTTTAAGACTGCGGAACAATTGACTATTTAGAACATGAAACCGATGTGATAAAGGTTTTACTCTCAAACATCTATTCGACTCATTTTGAGTGATTAGATGATGACAGAGTCTGAATAGACTAGGAGTGATTCAGGAGGTCCAAAGTGGCTAGCTCGATTATGTGAAAAAGGTTAACCTTATATCTTATCTTATCTACCGTACCTAATCAAATCTCATTGTCTTGAAAAAATACAGAGCTTGATCAAAGTCCTGCTCCTTATACTTCAATTGCTACCAACCTTACTGAGAGGTGTGAGAAGGGGATGGATGCACATACTTGGAATGGGAGTCGAGTAAGAAGCGATACAAAGAGAGGCGTGAAAATAATCTACCACGAGTATTTTGACGTGCTCCCAAGTATAATACTCAAACAGCCACCACACCTACCCACTATGCATATTCTCGCTTTTGTCGCTGATATGGTCGAGAGGGGCATCGAAGAAGACGATGATGTGTTGCGGTTTCCTCCATATCTTTTATCGCCTAATTAGGAAGGTGGTGAGAAGAACTGTTTCCATAACTTGGAAGTTACGATTCACAAAGTTTACCACAACAAATCAAAGTAGATATACCAGAATACCGGTTCTGTGTTCCCTATCGAGCTCTTCAGCTGAACTTCCACTTGATCATTATAATATGGTGCACAAAGTTGACTTATAGCTTTTTGTAACGCAGAACTATCTTCGCTTCTGATGACTTTCACATCACTCTCTGTTAATTTAATCCTTTTCTCCTCTACAGTCTGAGTCATCGTGATTTTAACAATCAGTCATTTCATTTCATTTGAGGCAGCAGTATCAGCATCTCAGAAATTCCCAGATATTCACAAAGTAAGTCTACAGTGATTTTCTAGAGTTTTTACCTTCACTCAATGGTAGAAGTTCATTCATTAAGCCGATATATAGCATCCATTCCAATGTCTTCCTCCTCACCCTCACTCCCACCCTCAGACTACCGCCCAAATTTCTTCACCAAGAAATGGATAATTACCGTTCCATCACACCCAACTGTCAAATTCTTCCGCGCAACACCATCTCACTTTAATGTCTGGCTCCCCCTTGCGACAAACGCCGATAACAATAAATTGCAAGACAGCAAAGACCAGGTCTGGGATGAGGTTGCTATCTCGAAATGGAAAGACAACATGTATGATCAATACGACAAGTCTAATACGGACTTTCATTGTCTGAAGAACCTCGTTGAAGTTGATGGGAAGGTTGTGGGGTTTGGGGATATTTTTGTGGTCAGGCCAGGAGTCGCAAACATCGGCGTGGTTCTGAATAAGGAGATGAGGGGCAAGGGATTGGGGAAGTTAACGACTAGTGTTTTGACTCAGTTGACTCTTAATTTTGGTCTCCAAGCTGTCGCTGGAACAATGAGGGATAATGAACCAATGCGCTCGACATTGAGAAATCTAGGGTTTGTGGAAGAGGAGAAAATCATAGAAATCGAAGGCCGTGGCATAGTGGCAGAACTTTCTTATACGCTCTTGCGAGAAGCATGGAAGGATATTGAAATGAGTGTGGAGTTTGAAGAGTGACTTGGTACAGCAGGTATACTACATGAAAGATCTATGGACGATGAACTTATCTCTAGATTGACTGTTTCCATATCGACCCAGTGCTCACCCATGAGTTTTCCTTTGGTTTTGGTGAGATTGGTTCATCTTTAAGCATTTTCACTTGTCGAAATACACGCGTGTAGCATATGACAGTGGTTTCACTTAGGCCATCAAGTGAAGGATTGGGAGACTTAGAAGCATACATATTTGGTTGCTCAAGGCAGTTTCTCAACGCATTTGTGCGAAACTCGAGCTTTTCATTTATGATTGCCTCTTACCCAATTGTTTGTCTTTTACTATTGAATGCTTGAAATGTATAACGTCTATCTTTCAATTATCACGAGGGTCGTTTGGGTTTCCAAGTTGGGCCTATTTTCACATTTGGTGAATAGTAAGCCAGAACACTGCGTAATGGATGGCTCTATATCACGTAAACCCTGTAAAGTTTGCTTATAGCCCATAAGGTAGGTTCAGGTTCTGACTTATATACTAATTTTCTTATATTTCTTTACATAAATCTGGAAATCTTTGCGCCAAGCAAAAATCGCGAACATCTCAATCCACATGGCTTCCATAAGGATCATTGCTCAAAGTGGCAATACTGTCAGCGTCTAATTTTACACAACGTCCAATTGCCCTAAAAGCTCTCAAAGGCGTCAGACCACTCGTCACTCTATCAGAAACCAAGCCATTACAATGCGCAATATGGCCCCCTTGAACTGCATCCTGCAAGATCCAAACATCTTTCTCGTTGTCGAGAACCCTCGAAATTGCATCAGTAGTTAATGCCCAATTGTATAAGCAATGCGCAATGTGCCATTCATGGGTCGTCCAAATAAATGGATATCTACTAAGCTCGTCTGCATCTTGCGGAACAGGCTCGGTCCGGTTGGACCAGCGGTACCAGGGGAATATTCCGGCCCCGTCCAGAGGTAGATTGGCATGCTTGTCGACGAAGGAGCTCATTATTTCACTCCCATTACATGCGGCTGGAACATAGGAGAACGCCATGACGTTGAAAGTGCAGCCTGCAGCTTTTGCAGAAACTTCACTGTCGCCGCAATCTAAGTCTGGGCGTGTAGAATAGTTGGTTTGGGTGGATGAGACGGGAGAATGCCCATGCTTGTGTTCGTGGCCTCCTCCGTGGCTTTCGTGGGAGTGAGCTTCTGATTGTGATGGCTGCTGAGTAGACTCGCTATTGTGACTATGCTTCAGGGCCTGAAAACGCAATGTCGAGTATGTTCCGAATGTGATTGATGCGAGAGCAATGAATACAGCGACGGCGGCTACGATGTAGATTTTTCGCTTATGGCTGTGTTGTTTTTGATAAGAGACAAAGTCATGTCGCTCGAGGAACAACTCTTCTTCGTCTGATTTGGAGAAGTCGTCATTATCTTCTTTTTCTGACTTGGGAAGCTTTTGGTCCTCGAGACCTTCGTAGTGTGTGGCTTCGGGACTGTATAAAGCTGACATGATACTTGGACTTGTGGATAGAGGAAGAAGAGGTTATGAAGACTGAGGATTCAAAATCTCACACTCAGCTTTCACGAAAACAAACATAAATACTCGTCTTTGAAATATGGCGTGTCAAGCAACCAAAGAATATGGGAACGGCTCAACCCCGGAATTCTATAAGAGATAGAGCTTTCGGCTTGGATCAATTGTGGTACTACAGCACTTGCAGAGAATCTTGATTTTCCCTTATGGTTATTTCCCTCATAGATGTCACATCGCATATTCTTCAATATAATCGCATCTGCAGAGAATCTTGATTTTCCCTTATGGTTATTTCCCTCATAGATGTCACATCGCATATTCTTCAATATAATCGCATCTGCAGAGAACCCAGCACAGCTTCCGCCAGCACACAAAGTATCTTTATCTTTCTTAATAATTTCTGTAAACTCCGCCCCTTCATGATCACTTACTTGCAGCAATCAGCTCATCGAAAATAGCACCATAGGAATTTATATGACGTGTCGATAAAAAAATTGATCTCTGATATTATCGTCATGTCGAACTTTATTGGTCTCGCATCCTCGCTTGCTCGCGACACAACATGATTTTCTTATCAGCATTGCACAATCGGTAGTCGCCTCGATTGTCTAGATAGGTTTTGATGGAAACTAAACGTGTATATACGTGTGCGACATACGCTAGAGATTAGATGGTCGTTGAAGCAAGGATAGTTATCGTAAAGGGGGGAATCTTAGGACTGAAAGCAGGTTTAGATACTCTACGAAGATAACGATACGATTTGCGAATCGGGGTTTTATTTGTTTCATTGTGCGATTGATGATCTTTTGGAGATTGTCTCGGGTTATCAATGTTGGAGCCAACTAAAGCTCGTTCGGATCCCGATGTCTGCTCTAGTGTTAAGTATACAATTTATGTAACACTCGGGATTCTCTGAATATCAGAGGTTGTCTCAAGGTTCTGCTCTGAATGACTGAAGGACCTCCCACATTCTCATAGTAGCATTCAAAGGCATGGCAAGTAAACAGTATTTTGCGTTTCTCCAAGTATAAAAACTCCGTGGCTTTCATTTCGTCTTAGATCCTCGCTTGCAGATTGAAGATCTAGGTGTGTTCCGGCCGTTATAGCATAAGGCTCTGTATATGTAAGCCCCATTGCTTTTATTCTGTAGTCAAGAAAATATAGCTTCTACCGTTTGACTCCGAAAATCCGATGATAGAACTCACACATCCACAGCAACCATGGAAAACAAATTCAAACCCACCACTAGCTCACCTCTTCGCTTCATCTTATACACTATCTTCCTATCCACAGCAATCATATCAACATTCCTCCTCCTCGCCCACAAACAACTCCTCCCCTTCCTCGCCCCCGTCCAAAACCTCATCGTCTATCAAATCTGTCCCGAAGCCCACATCCACACCAACGGCGCCCCCCAAACCCCTCCAGCAAGTGAATTCCACCCCAAGATCTTCACCCCCATTCCCGCGCTCGAAGCCGCACTCGGAGACCCCGAGGACGTAGACTGGGATGAATATCTTCTCACTCCCAACGGCGGCTTCATCATGGTAGACGAAGGAGAGGGGGTGACGAAGGGATATGGAGTGACCATGTTTCATCAACTGCATTGTTTGGGTATGATTAGGACGATGTTATTTGGAGGGCCGATGAATCATGATCATGAGGTTCAGGGGGCAGAGTGGTCGAAAAATCCGTTGCATTTTTTGCATTGTTTGGATTATATTGCGCAGGTGGGTGATTTATCTTGTTGAGTTTGTGCATTAAAGTATTGTTAATCTGACTTTGTACTGTCGGTTAGGGAATTATATGCACGGCTGATGATACGCTTGAAGTTCCTAAACCTACGACAAACGCCATGGGCAAAGTGGTGGATGGGATTGATGGGATGGGTCATGAGCATCAATGCCGTAACGCGAGTGCTTTGAGAGAGAAAGTGCTTCTTAGTGAAAGCAAGCCAGTTTGGAGAGCAGCTCTGGGTCGGACTAGTGTTTTCAGTCATCGTGCTATTCCTGTAACCTGAGTTTCGAGCGGGGGACGATGGAGGTGCCAGATTTTGGGTCTTTTTTGTAGGGAGGTGAGAATGAGTTCAGTAAATGCTGTAAAGATTTAGGGTGGAGAGAATAGTATACTGAATGAAAATGATTTTTATTTCGAGAAAGATCTTGTTCTGTCAAGTTAAAACATAATTTTCCCACAATATTAAGTTTCTCGAAAACTCGTGAAATATACTTGTCTCCAATAAAACATCGGAGGAGTGCTTCACAACGAAAAAATAGGGTCTGTTACAGTGAAGAAATATAATTTTGATATTCTTGCATGCATTAATTCCAATCTATTCAACATGCACGAGAGCATTTGACTAGAACCCTCTATGAATTATTACTCATACCAACCAATTTATCCGCCTCTCCACTCTCTTTCACCATACCCCAAAACATCCCCTTTCTCTCAATTAATTCCTTTGGACTTCCCATCTCGGCTACATTCCCATCACTCATTACTAGAATCTTATCAAAATCTCCTACCGTACTAAGTCTATGTGCAATAACCAACAGCGTGCTATCTACAAATTCCTCACGAATACTTTGCTGAATAAGTGCATCCGTTTGAACGTCTACAGAAGACGTCGCCTCATCGAGAATAAGAATTTTTGGGCGGCGAATAATAGCACGTGCGAGACAGAGGAGTTGACGTTGGCCTTGGGAAAGATTGAGACCACCTTCGGCGATGGAGCTGTTTAGGGAGAGGAAAATGTTTTGATTTTGAGATGTGTTCGATGATGGGGTCGCAATGCCGGAGTCAGATTCATTGATGAGATGAACTCTGCGAAGGGCGTCGAAGAGCACTGTATCATCGTATTCATTATCTGCATCTAAGTTGCTCCGAAGTGTGCCTAGGATTCTGTTAGTGTAATTTCTTTTTCGAGAATCCGGAGAACTCTGACCTGAAAACAACACTGGATCTTGAGGAATGATGGCTAGATTACGGCGCAAAGATTGTAGCTTTAGCTTCGAGATATCATAACCGTCAATAATAATGCTGCCTTCTCTCGCTTCCAGAAAACGGAAGAGTGCCAATGTTAACGTAGATTTCCCGGATCCAGTGCGACCAACAATACCGACCCTATATCATGTTAGACTTGAAATTTAGTGGAGGGAAAAATTCCGGATATTCACCTCATTTTTTGATCAATGCTGAAGTTCAATCCTTTCAAGACAGGCTCCAAATCGTGATTGTATGCGACGGCTAAGTCTTTTACTTCCAAGCGCCCAGCTGTTGGCCAACTTGCGGGAGGCTCTTCGCCATCTAATGTCTCTGTAGGCATCTCTGTATATTCAATCACACGCTCAGCCGCGTTCATTCGTAATTCCAGGAAACCTGCATGGAAGAGTGACCAAAATAGGGCACTTGAAAATTCCAGAGATATAGCAAGGACAAAGCCAGCAAGCCCTGCATCAGTCACAGTAGCGGCTACAATCGCCGCGATTGACATTGTGTATGCCGCCGAAGCCATGCCTCCTATCCTCCAAACGAGCCAATTATGACATAAAGTGGTATTCCAAAGTGTTGAGCTTCCATCGTCAATCCTACGATATACCTTTTCAAGGTAAACATCTCTCTTTTCGAAAGCTCGTATGGTAGTGATGCCAATCAAAATAGTTCGAAATTGTTCAAATATGAGTGATCTGTTGGTCGAATCCAAGCGTCTAATTGCTCTCGCGGCTGTAATAGCTTGGAGCGCTAAATATGCGGAGAATGTAGATACAGCAACTGTCAAAAATATTACATATGGTGATAAGAACATCCTTTTCATCTCATTAGCAGAGGTTTGTTCAACGAGGGTCTACTACTTACCCTGCAATTGCTATGCCGAATAACCTGAAAACATCACCGACTCCCCATGTGAGCGTATCCTGAGGTAAAAATGTCAGAAATGAGAGAATTCCAATGTGAGAAATTCCATAGAATAGACTGTGCCAATCAACCAATTAAGGGGAACATAGATGGAAATAGGCATACTTACAACAATATCAAAGTCGACTGTGTTGAAGTCAGTGGTAAATCTATTCATAACCCTTCCAAATGGGACAGTATCTATCCAACGTAGAGGAGCTCTTAGAACTTTGAATAGCATTGTCTTAAAGAGCTTTTTGGAACCCCGAATGCATTGCTTGTATGCATAAATATAACCGTAGATACGGAAGATGCTCATGGCGATACATAGGGCAAAATAGATTCCGAGATAAAAGGTTGTGCTGTGTTTTCCTGATACATCAGATGATAGCACGGTAGCGTTTCTATCAAACGTCGAAGAAGTCATAAAAATCTGCGGTTGATCAAATCTTGCATGTAAATTGCGCTCGTTCTCACCATCAGTACTGGTCCAGAATCGAAGCCAATATGTTCGTCCTAAACATGAGTGTCAGTGTTTGTCCTCATAAATCATTGTGAAGAAGTAAAGATCTTACCAAGATTAAATGAGGTGGTCATAGTATAAATCAGAAGGAACATAATTCCGATAGTCCATCCACCACAAGACTTGAGCCATTTTGAATAAACTGAAGATCCAATGTTTCCTTCCTTCCGAAATTCGTCCAAAACAAACTTGAGAGGATCGGTCTTTTTCGTCATCGGAGAATTGCAGCCTGATGTACCTACGATGGTATCTTCTTTTAAATCATCTTCCATAGCAATTAGAGTCTCGTCAGCATCATCCAGGCTTTCCACGGGTGCACCAAGATATTCTTCCAATTCCTGAACGCTAGAAAATTGCTTGACAACGCCATCCTCAAGCTCTACGATAGACTTGACATGCGATTTGCACAAAGATAAATGGTGTGTTGCTAATATGATAGTACGGCCGGCGCTCAGCTTGCCGACTAAAGCATTATTAAGGATGAATTGGCCAACGTGAACATCAACAGCACTAAATATATCGTCTAGCAAAACAATTCCAGCGCGTGAATACAAGGCTCTTGCCAAAGTTAATCGCCACTAGATCACCAATAAGTCAGTTTTGTGTCATAAAGTTGGTTCTGGCGGCAATGGAAAAATCGAGATGCGACGAGGAGAGCACAGGTATGTATTACTTACTCTCTGGCCACCACTTAAATTGATTCCTCCAGTCCCAATCTCGGTTTCATGCCCGTCTGACAGGAGTTGGAGATCTTGAGTCAGAGCACAAGCTTCAATGACTTGTTCATAACGATCCAAATCTAGCGGAAGGCCAAACAAAACGTTCTCTCTGACTGTACAATTTTCTATCCAGGGTATCTGTGCAACAAAAGCAATCGAGTTCGGAACAATCCAGTTGTCTTTATTCGCGTGTTGGTCATAACAATCGAGTGGCCTTTCCGGTACCCTAATTTTACCAGAGATAAGCTCTGCTTCGCCAAGCATTGAACTCAATAACAAACTCTTTCCAGAACCGGTTTTCCCGCAGATGATTGTCAATTTGTTAATTGGGAATGAGATATTGATATCTCGAAGAATAAACCGATCACTTTCGTTATCTACATATTCGGTGTCGGTGGGCCAGCTTATTCTCGCATTTTCAAAAACTATCACGGGCAAATCGGAGTCGGTAGGTTCGAGTGTTTCTATTGGGCTAGAAAGAATGTTCCCGAGTTCTGGCGAATTAAGAAAACTCTCAACACGTTGCAGCGATACGTTGGCAGCGATCATCTGTGTGATTATGTTGGGGAGACATTGCATACAATGATCCAATTGCAGAAATACACCAATGGCAGTGAACGCTTGTGCGGGTGTTAGTTGTTGGTATATATATGAGTGAACTCCTAGTGCAATGGCGGCGGTCATGAGTGGATTTAAAATCCAGCATGAAATCAACATTATTCTGGACATTAGAACATCCCAGGTTGCTGTAAGCTCGATATCTCGCATTGCCATGATAGATCTTTCCCATCGGTCCTCAAGAGCGGAGAATTTGATCTGGCGGAACCCTTGAAGAGCTTCGCCAATGATTGCAGCTTTCTTATCTCTCGTCTGCATTAGAAATCCCTGCGAGACAGTGAACTTCTTTGCGTAGCGCCGTGTAATGGGAAAAGTTATGATGATAAAACTAGTAAGTTAGTTTCGGGGTTGTGAACAAAGGTTTCTAAGAGAGGATTGTAAAGTAAGTGACGCACCAGAAGCCAAGTAAAATTCCCTGCCAGCTTAATAACGTAACCAGAAACGCTACAGATATGATGATTCGGCCGGGAGCTTGAACGATTTCAAACGTTTGCCTGGCACAATCACAGATTCTTCCGGTGTCCACTCCAATCAAATTGAGAATTTTCTGAGAAGTTTTGTCAGGGTCTATCTCATTTGAAGAGACTCCATCCTCATTTTCTGCCATTGCAGGCCTGCCTTTTGCATCTTTGCGCCGCATAGTTTTTTCAAATATCAAAGCTGACAGTTGAGCTCGCATTGGAACAGATACTAGGCTCGTGCTTGTGATATCTTGCATGGCTGTTATTCAATGTTAGCTTGATGTTGACAGAGACAGATTTTGGTGATTGGCACATACCTTCAACCCAGGAAGCTAGAACAGTGGCAAGCCCAAACGCCAGTATATAGAATCCTAGCTGTTTCCCAGTTTGCCCGGATTCCATTGCATTTAGTATTTTGAAGATTGCTAGTTGTGGGCCAATGGCAAGAAAAGCATGGATTAATCCGAGAATAATCTGTAGAATAAGTGAATATTTGTACACCTTCAACAACCTGACCCACAGTCGACCAGTGCTACTACTAGCCATCCACGCATGACTGAGAGTCTTTGATCTTTTTGCGTAGTGCATTGTTGGGAGCTCTTCCATATTTAAAGTATTTTGCCGCTTCGCCTTCGTGAGCAAATACTCTATTGACGAGAATGAGAATCGAGTGAGGAAAGAAACGTTGAATTCATTTAGAACCAGTCTTCCGTAATAGAAAACCTGCGGTCGTCGTGGTATCGATATACTCGCGGTCCCACCAGCAAGTAGAGTAGTCATCTGGGCAATAGATAGCGCAGTAGAAGTCGACCATGAGCTTCTCAAAATTTCTTGATCCTCTACAATGACCATACAAAGGAAAGCAAAGCAGGAAGCTGCAATGTATGTGCCTTGTGTGTAGCTCACGATAGTATCTTTTGTGTAGCATACAGCGAACACTTGTATCGTCAACAAGAACTATCATAATTAGCATCACTACTGCGAGATACTTTAGATCAAACACTCACCCATCCCACAACATTAGTTGCAAATTGCTCAAGGAAATAAGTAGTACTACCAAACTGAAGGGTTTTCAAAACAAATGTTAAGACGCCCAAGATAATAAATATAGACAAGCATATCTTTGGGGTCTTGGAGTTAAAACTATTCTCACTGGTCGTAGTTGTGCTTCCATCTTTATCGTCACCCCAGCTTGGAGTACCCTTTCGTCGGTATGGAGTACATAAGATCGTTACAATCGATGGCAGTGTAAAACTTCCGATGGCAGCAAGTCCAATGACTTCTGCAACGATGCTTTGAACTTGCATCCTCACTGGATTATTTTTGAAATTTTGCGATAAAAGTCATACAGAACATTTGAGAGAAGGTGCTGATAAGAGAAATTTTATAGTCATTGAGGATTGATAAGGAGCTGCGCGAATTTTGAGTAGGAAATACGCGCTTCCCAGGATAGTGGTTGGTATCTCGCATAATTGCGATAGTGAATTATCGACGACTCATGCAGTCAGATGTGTGGCAAAACAGACAAAAGGGTTGATGATGATCAAAATGTTTGCAGGATGAACCCAACACTAAGCCTCTCAACCCCCACTAAACTTTAGTACCCGCGATCCCGCAGGCCCACTGGCAAGAGCATGATGTTAGACCGAGGCCTCTAGGGTTGCTGTTTGAGTAGCTCACTACTTTCGACATGACACAAGAGCGAATAAATGGTACTGAAGCTCAGTGAATGTTGGGAGCATATACAAGCGCGATGTTGAGCTGCCGAATTGGCGGTGACCATGACATGTAAGAGACGCAGTAGATGCTCCAACTGACCCCACTATAGCTGTCAATTGACAGCTTCCGCAGGGTTGACACAAAGATTGTGCGTGTCGCCAACCAACTGCTTCATTGACATCCGTTTGTTGCGGGATACGATAGAATCGACGTACAAGAAATCCTAGATCATACATGATTCATGGAGCGAATCAGTGATAAGAACGCACACCCACGACATGCATAATGTATGTGAGCCGTTTTGGCGGCGCGCCGTCTATTTGATCGCATTTGATACATTTTTCCGGATGAATCATGCGGGGTTCAATTTCTCACGTCGCCCTCAATAGGACAAACAGATAGATAACCGTTGCTTCATGTAGATTGAGTGCATTGTCACGCTGATCTGACTGCAATCAGGGTGGGTGGTGTATTAATAGTTTGTATCACGAATACGCGCAGGATAATAGACAGAGCTTAGCTTTTTATCGGCAAACGTTTATCCGTTGTTTTCTCCGCAGTATTTCCTCAGTCCAATGAAAGCTTGAGACCATCGGATAACGTAAATCGTTTATCAACAACCTCACAAGCACCAAGCGTCTTGGTATTCAAAAACCTCAATTTTTGAGGGAAGTTCCCAATAAGATCATATATATCATTTGCCGATATAGCACTCATGTAGGTATTGCGGATGTGATAGCGGCTGGTGCGGAGTCGAGCGGGGAGGTCAAGTATATGTATTGTTCTTTCCACTATTGAAGATTGGGTATCCAAACTTGTTCTGCTTCTTGAATATTTCCATCTTCATCATAGGATACATCAAAATGGCGACTATTCATCATAATCCCCCTTTTCGCGCCGAACATTTGGGTTCTCTTCTCCGCCCAACAGAGCTTCTCACCAAGCGTGGTGCTTTCGAGAAGAATAATCTAAGCCAGGAAGAACTTACACAAATTGAGAATGATTCTATCAAGCAAGTAGTAGAGCTACAAAAGGAGTGCGGATTTAGGGCCGTCAGTGATGGGGAATATCGGTTCGTTGTCTTGCATAATTTCATTAAACAGTCAACTATAACACATATGCTTACTTAAATCGGATGGCAGACGCGCTGTATTTTGGGGAACGTTTTTCGAGGAGCTCGACGGCATGACCGAAATTCGCAACCCTTCTATGGATATTTTCCGACCATACGTTCCTGATATCGCTGGATTCATCGAGAAAGGTCACAAGCCAGGTCAATCTTGCCTCTGCACCGGCAAAATAAAGCACACTGGAAAGTCGACACTCATTGGTCAATTCGAGTATTTAAAAACTCTTGTACCTGAAGAGAGATGGGGTGATATCAAACTGACAATGATTGCGCCACCGTGGTATCATCTCAGATATAAGGATGGAAAGGCTTTCCCCAAAGAAGTATATGCAAACGACGAGGAATATTTTTCAGATATCTCGAAAGCTGTCAGTGCAGAGTTGGACATCTTGTACGAAGCTGGACTCAGAAATGTGCAGTTTGATGACCCAAATTTCGCATGTAAGTATTCTGACGCGACGCGAATACAAGCAAGGGCTAACTTTATGAAAGATTTCTGTTCCGAGAAAATGTTGAAGGGCTGGGAGGAAGACAAATCTAATACTAAAACTGCTGAAGAGTTGCTTGATGCCTATATTAAGTGTTATAATGACAGCATCGAGAAACACACCTCGAAAATTCATTTTGGTCTACACATTTGCAGGGGTAACTTTATGGGATCACGTCACTTTTCCGAAGGAGGTTATGATCGTATTGCTACTAAGCTCTTTCAGAACCTGAATGTAGCAACATACTACCTCGAATATGATACACCACGGGCCGGAGGCTTTGAGCCACTGCTCTACCTCCCATCTCACAAGAACGTTATTCTTGGAGTCATCACCTCAAAGTTTCCAGAACTCGAAAACAAAGAGAAGATGAAGGCAAGAGTCATGGAAGCTGCCGAAATTGTAGCAAAAGGAGCAGGTCAAACGAGAGAAGAAGCATTAAAGAGATTGGGAGTAAGCCCTCAATGTGGGTTTGCTAGTCACGAGGAGGGTAATTCATTAGGATGGGAAGATATGAAGAACAAGTTACTTTTGGTTAGAAGTATTGCAGATGATATCTGGCCTGGTGAAGCTTAAGCTGAATGGAATGGAGATCTTTACAATTGTGTATGATTGTAGATTATAATTTCTAGTAATATTATTTCTCATGACCTTTTGACATATCAAATCTTTCAAATATTGAGTGAGGTCCAATTGTGAGAATGATGCTAGTTAATACAGTACCCATGCCGGTTTTTGACCCCACTTTCCTCCTTGCAAAAATCTTGTCCACACAGCCCCTCTTTTCAATGTCTCAATAGATAATGTCTCAATACATACTTAGATTGAGGACCGCCTCCAACAAATATCACAAACGGCCGGATGGTGTAGTTGGTTATCACGTGTCCTTAACACTTAATACTTGTTAAATGCGGACAAGGTCCTGGGATCGTGCCCCAGTCTGGTCATTTATTTTTGGCTGTGCTACTAATTCCTTTTGTACTATTCAGCATTACCTCTACAGATGAACAGCCTTTTTGCTTCATCTTTTGCTCCCAAAGAGCTTCATGAAAGAGCGTGCGCAATGTGGGTACAGAATCTGCAACTGGGTGGTGTGGGTCAAATGGTGAAGAATTTTTAACAAATTGGGGTGCGATTGAAATAGCGACACGCTAAGAAAACTAAACTAAATTAAATATTATTCAATAACCTCTTGTAAGAAAAATTGATTTCAACATTTTTTTCTTTTTTTTATAATATAGAGAGAGCCTCATTATAGGCTCATTATAGGCTTTCAATAACTAAACTAAAGGGTTTTTAGAACTTTGAAAGCTTATCACTTCAAAATCAATTATTAATATAATATGAAAAAGAAAGCAATTATTGCTTTTTATTTGCTATATATTACATTGAATATAAATTGTGGGATTTGACTGAGCTTGGTAATATGTATCCTTTATCAATATTTGACTTTTCTGTGATTCCTTATTAGACTTAAGTCGCAATTAGTGTGTCGCTATTTCAATCGCTCCCACAAATTGTGCGTAAGCGAGCTGATGAAGGACTCGAAGATTTTGTTTATCATATCGGGCTCGAGAGATAATCATGGTTCTCTAATACATTTATTTGGTCAGTGCCTGAGTAGCGGTCCGTAAAATAACATTATAGCTGCAAAGCTTTGTGCTCTTCTGTAAGTCGTTGGTTAGCCTTAGGCAGTGCGAAACAGAGTGTTTAATTGAAATCATGATACCCATAGATTTCTACGAAGTTTTACTGAATCAAGATGAATGGGCTACTGAAACTATAGATTTCAATAAATTAACACGTTAGGAGGTGTACACCTATGTTTCCAGATGCGACCCCGCATTCCCCCGCTATGCTGCCGCTTTAATAATATCATCAGAGAGCAACGGCGGAGGAACGCACCGCTTATTATTAAGGTTTATACCTAGGGCTGGGTGCCTAGCCAAGATTACCACGCGTCGTCTGAAGATTCGGAATTTAAATAAGATTTTCTGGCCTGTCTGGTTTCTCCATGTTATTGATTCGCTTTGCTCAGAATTTAACTTCTTTCAGTTGAGGATTTTGTCATATTTGTCCTCATTAACTTCGTTGTGTCGCCCCTGCGTCAGGTGAACGATTGTTCCATAAACGACGCATCTCGATATCGACGTCATCCACATTGCCTCCAGTTTCTTCCCTTGTGCTCCGCTAAACTATAACAGCTCTTTGAAATGGAATGCATATCGCAGTCGTCAGGTCCGTCTCCGACGGAGCTCACTACGTTCTCTCGTTTTTCGGAGCTTCCAACGGAGCTCCGTCTCAAAATATGGCATTTTTGCATACCCGGTCCTCGGGATCTATACATCAAATCCAAAAATTATCAAGGCGTTTTCGAGCAATTTTTATTCCGTGGTTGGTTTGTTGACAGCGCTAGCTCAATCGTTGGTGGTGATGATACAAGCGCTATCCCGACAATACTTCATGTCAATAGCGAGGCACGAGAGGTCGGATTGACAAGATACGAGTTAGCTTTTGGCTCTTGCCACTTAGCAGGAACAGCATACGTTGATTTTGAAAGAGACAATTTGAATCTGACTCATGCGGGTTCCAACTGCGTGTTCAAGTTGGTTGGGGGTTGTCTCGAGGGTATAGACGATGTAGAAAAGGTCCGAAATCTGGAGTTCAGAGTGCAGCTAGATTTCTGGGATTCAAGCGATTTTTGTTGGGACGATGTCATGCAATTTACCGGATTGAGAGAACTGAGCTTGAGAGTATATGAACATTCCATAGACGAGGACGAAGTTTCAAGTTTGAAAATACGACTGGGGGAGTTTGCGCATCGACATACCGATTGGAGATTACCAGATATTAGGATTTGGTTTGATAAACCTGATGTGAAAAAATGGGTAACTCTAGAACTTTAGATGGTCTGTACATCACAGAAATCGACTCAGAGTAGTTTTCGATTTGACTTCTCGACCGGAGATTTGAGGGCCCAATGCTGGGCCACTATATATCTTCTGTTGGGTTTAATCTTGATTAGCCTTGTGGAACATTCGATCTTGATATAGCCCGAGGTGATCATGTACTCAGTATTCTTCTTCTGGGGGAAAAGAACAATGTATCAGTCTAGCTTGTTCTTGATTGTATCTTTCATTTTGACAGTTCATTGTCAGAATAGTTTGTTCTGGATTGACGAGGAAAAATTCTTCTTCTTTCAAAAACGACTATTGTTTTGAATTTTAATAAATCAAGAGTATCTAGTCGCATTCTTACGAGCTCTGTCAGCTCGAGTGCTTTTCCATGGCGTACTTGCTATGCGGGAACTCAAAGGTGACAAAATCTTTCACAAGGAACTTCAAACTTGGATGAACATCGAATACGGGAAGATTCTAGAATGGCCATATCATTTCTCAGATGGTCTTTTCGATAGATGGGTAGATGGCTAGGTATGAGTGGTTTCAGTCAGATGTTTCTACCTGCCAAAACCCTAAGACAACATGGTTCTCCGTTATAAATCATTGCACTCTCTTCAATTATCATTCCTCGCAATGTCCGCTACACATCCTGGTTACCATTGTCTCCATCTGTATGCATCCCATACATTTCATCGCTTTCTTAAGTCAGCCGCCAGGAGTCCCAAAGAATCCATCATGTGTAGAAACGAGCACTTCGAAGATTCAAATCCTCCTCATATAAAACACGAAAACACCGGTACAATCCGCAATCGTCTCCAAACCCTCGCTATTCCCTTCCATCTAGCGGAGGAAATTAGGACAGGAGATTCGGATATGTCAGATCATGGGGA
This sequence comes from Botrytis tulipae, assembly GCA_004786125.1. Classification (NCBI taxonomy): domain Eukaryota; kingdom Fungi; phylum Ascomycota; class Leotiomycetes; order Helotiales; family Sclerotiniaceae; genus Botrytis; species Botrytis tulipae. Next base: position 65,742 of record PQXH01000092.1, read on the forward strand.
AGAATCAGAGCTTATCATAAGATGGGGTAAGGCCATGGCCAAAATCTGCGAGGGCAATCATCGTGGGCTCTATCTGCTCCTCATGTCATTTTATCATCAAATTGATCATAAACGTCGGCTTCTCAAATTATCCGAGGATTGTTCTCCTTCCGATGTTCAGGAATTACAGCCTTTTCTTAGAGGCATTCCCGAATCCAAGAAGTTAACATCTGAAGCTTTGATATCATATCTTCAGCAAAATCATCCTGAGCCAGTTTTTCGATTGGTTAAGTGGATGCAGATGACTTTCGGGCAGAACTACTTCCCTCCACCTGACTTCTTGAAAGTTTCTGGCTTTTCAAATGATATATGGCAATTTGCCGTCCTCAATCCACCAGCACGAATCCGAGATCGATTTAACGCAGCTGTCATTCGAAACGACGGGCAGACGTCGGTACGATGGCACGGCACTGCAATTAATACACTTCACTCCATCCTTCAAAACGGTTTTCAGACCGAAAAAATCTGGACTGCTGGAAAACCGGGCGTCTCGTGGCGATATGCTTTCAAACAGGGTGCTCGCGACGCACTCAGCGCTGTTCGTCATCCATTATATGATTACGGCATATTACTAGGTCTGGAAGTGGCCGACTCGCCGGTTCCTACAATCGTTACTCATTTACAGGCCGATTCCGACAAATTTATGGTGAGGTATATATTCGTATTACCTCCAAACACGCCAAAGCCTAGAGCTACAGCGTCGAGACATATAGCGTTATCGATGGAGGCGGCATTCAGGGAGTGGCCTAGTGAGGTGAAAGATGGATACATGAGTAGTTAGATTTGTAGGGTTAGAAGATTACCTAACAGCGCTCCCGCCTCTTCATCACAATTCACGTACTTCGAATAGGTGGAAATCTCGTTATTTTTTGGTTTAGCTATTAGGGCAAACATTGACATTCATTTCATCTTACACAAATTCTGGGCTTATCTCATTTGAATGTTTGCGGTGTCATTTCAATTCAAGGTACTTCGCATTTGAGCACATGAGCATGAAGCTTGAGATTGCAACATTAGACGTTTCATATGATCAAGCAAATACCATGTGAAAACCCTCATAGGCGACGCAGACTTGTTCATAGGCACCATATTAGACGTGAATTTTTTGTCCGACAACCAACAATGGTAGTTTGTGGTTATCTATGGCTGTCAGAGCACTGCCGCCAAATTTGTCGCTATCCGAAAATTCTACCTTCGATGCTTGAGCTGTGCGTACAATTGAGATTGCACTGCTCCACAAGCCGTGGTTTGCATCTTGATAATTAGGATTATAGAGCTTTCCTTAACGGGACATTCAGCTCACAGGTACAGACCAGCTTTGACGTGGCTGGTTGTGTTGGAATGTGGTATTGAAAAATAGACAGACATGGGACCAGGTACAATTATGTTGGTCCAAGAGATGAGCCAGATGTTGGATGTCAAGAATTGAATTTCATAAACGCTATCACCTTCCTCGTTGATTCTTTGCCTCAACTAAGTCGTAAAGTGGCTGCAATGCTTTTGGAAATCGAGCGATCTGGTATGTAAACGCAGTGCTTAGAAGATGCTTGATTTGGAAGGCGGATGCATTGCATGCAGCGCTATCAACGCTATTGAAGAAAGCGTTGTCTGCTTAGAAGCTAAGATACCAATCAGTATTGAAAACCAATAATAACGCAATTTCATAGATTTATCAATTCAGGCAAATCTCACATACTTCAACACGACCTTCGTGGGCGCCTCAACACCCCTGCACTGGCTGAACTTCAACTGTATTTCAGTCAGCCAAGCTACAATGCGAAGTCATAAATATCTTCAAAAGTTCGATAATGGAATTCTAGAACAAACTGGTGAATTTGAACCTAGATGCAGATTCCCCGCACAATGCGGAAGGCAATGTCAATTTAACCTTATTTTAACGTCTTGGCCTCCTTGGCACGAGAGATAACATGCTCGGCAAAGTATCGCAGCTTCCTATTTGGATCTACCGAGGCCGGTCACTACAGATTTTTCTTCAGTCTGATCTTATGATTTGTTTAATGTGTATCTTCAATATGTGTAACTTTAATGAGTGCTGTTGACGAAGTTATGAGCTTCTTGTTCAGGAACTCCTCCAAAATAGTTTCCGTTGGTAACCGCAATTTGCCAAAACAGAAATCTATATCAAACAGCATTCTCCCTCTCCTAGTACCTAACTAATTGTATTCATCAACTTCAGCAAAGATGAAGCTTTCCCAAATATTTACTCTTGCTACTGCAGCAGCTGCAGCAGGTGTAGCTATTGCAGAAAAGGTCAACTATGATGGCTACAAAGTTTTCCGCCTCAAAGCTCAAAAAAATAATATCGAGAAAATCGATGACATCGTCTCTTCGTTGAACCTTCAAACATGGAAAAAATCTGCCAAACTTGGAACAGCTGATGTGGTTGTACCACCCGAGCAGATCGACAACTTCTTGAGAATTACTGAAGATTTCTCAAAACAGGTCATGCACAACAACCTTGGAGAATCTATTGCGGAAGAGGAACACGCTGATACATATTCCATAGAGGCTGGTAAGTGCCATTTTTGTTGTCTAGAGCTGTAATTAACAGATATTAGCCCTTGCACCAAATGCTACGTGGTTCACAGCATACCATGCATATGCGGACCACATACAATTCCTTAAAGATCTTGTCACTGCACATCCATCAAATGCTGAAATTGTGACTGCTGGAACTTCCATTCAAGGCAATCCTATTACTGGTATTCATATTTATGGTAGTTCCGGCAAGGGAGTTAAGCCAGCCGTGCTTTTCCACGGCACTGTGCATGCTAGAGAGTGGATCACAACTTTGGTAAGTCAATAGTCAAAATCTCAACAATGTGGCAGCACTAATATTTATAGACTGTTGAATATATGGCGTACAACCTTCTCTCAAATTATGCCAGCAACACGGAGATCAAGGGATTTGTTGACAAATATGACTATTATATTTTCCCAGTTGTAAATCCTGATGGTGAGTTCGATAGAGTTACTTTTCTGGCATAGCTAATTTCGACCTTAGGCTTCTTATACACACAAAGTACCAACCGATTGTGGCGTAAGAATCGTCAGACACCACCATCCTCTTCAACTTGTTATGGTAGAGATATCAATCGAAATTGGGAGTACAAGTGGTCGACTGCTGGTGGAGCTTCCACGAACCCTTGCGATGAAGATTATAGGGGTATGTGCTGTCAATTGGCCCCAGGTTACCTGACAAAAATGTGCTAAATATAATACAGGAGTTGCTGCAGCTGATGCCCAAGAAACTAAAGCACTTGCTGCATACTCAAACAAGATCAAGGCAGCACAAGGTTTAAAGCTTTTCATTGATTTCCACTCGTACTCTCAACTCATGATGTCTCGTAAGTCGAATCAACTTCGAAGAACATTGTACAAAGGTTCTAACTTAATATTTACAGCCTACGGATACTCTTGCACTGCATTACCAGAGAACAATGCCAAGCACCAATCTCTTGCAGCAGGTTATGTTGCTGCCGTGAAAGCTGTTTATGGAACCGTTTTCACATATGGTCCTATCTGTTCCACCATTTATGCAGCCACGGGAAACAGCGTAGATTATCATGATGCAACCGTTGGTGCTGATTTCTCTTTCACCACTGAACTGAGAGATACTGGAACTTATGGTTTTGTTCTACCCGCTACCCAAATCACACCCAGTGTCATCGAGGCATATGCTGGAGTAAGATCTTTGTTGATCAACATGACATGAAAGTCGAAACTTCCAATTGCGACCTGAACAGTGGGGAAAAGAATTTCATTGTCCTTGATTGGGGAAGTAAATTGTGGTACGGGCGGCGTGATATAAGAATTAAGAATATTTTTGACAAATTTTATGCCTTACTGTGATTCCGTTTTGATTGAATGGTCTGGAAAAGTACATACCACGCGGTCTCGTGCAAGGGGTATCTTGATGCCTAAGGTGCGAAGATTCATTGTGGCTGCCGATCGTACAATTGATCTCATTGGTTGTTGTCGTCTGACGTATCTGTGGCTGAGAGTTCCTTGCAAAAATAATCAATTGACTATCAGATCCAGTACAGACCCAAACAAGTACAAGTTCAACGTATTTTGAATATGTCGTAGGGTGTACGATATATTCAACAAACGTCAGTCAATATGTTCATATCATAACTTTTGTATAGTCAATCTTTTCTTTTGTAGTATCAGATCATCAGGTGAAAGAAAGCTTTGATTTACCCATTAAGCTCACATAAAGTCTTTGGACTCGTTTTCGAATCTGCGGCGAAAAACTTAGGTGGATTTCTCCCTTCTTACTTGTTGAACATGTGGCTACGCACAGCTTATATGCCGAGACGTGTCGTGCCATCTGCCCTGCCTGCCAGACACTTTTGTCCTAACAAGGTGTCAATTTTCTTACGTCGAGGCATTACCAGAAAGTTCTCACAGACCTGCAAAGCAATGTCCAGCGATGAATCGCCAATAAGAGCTGAGCCAACTAGAATCAAAAACCATGCTCAGAGTCTGAACAACTCTGGTTCCGCTCATGCGCCGCATCCTCAGAAGACTGCGGAAGCCGATACGAACATGGAAATCTACCGAGTAGTCAAGGATTCAAGTCCCGATATAGTAACTGAGAAGAGGATGGAGGATACTAGCGGGGGCATACAGCAGGAGCCCGACGCACACCTTGAAATGTTCACGAAGTTCTTAAATCGACTTGAGGGCGATGGCTATACGGCATTCAAAGAACCTTCACCCTATAATGCCGCGACGCAACCGATCACTACATTGGAAACAAAACCTAATTCCACTTCCTCACAGATTGTGTCCGAAGTTAACGCTATAGGCGAGGAACAAGTCCAGGATTTCGAAAACAGTCTGCCACGCAATAAAGATTCTATTGGGGAACCTCAGAAACCGGCTGCTGAAAAGGCCAGCGGCTACCAAGGACACGAGACAACCAAAACCGGCACGACGGCCAGTCAGGATATGGAGATGCCACGCAGAATCGATCAAACTATCACCATTTGTCTACATCTAGATGAAAAGGTCACACAAGAGTTGGACAGAACGGTGGCTAAGTTCTCTCAATATACTCCAACCATGAACAATGGTCGGGCGAACGTTGCAGTTATAAAGGGTCTGCCAGTGCAAAATTGGAGGCAATACCAAATCTTCATGCGATTTCTACAATTTTGGAGGTCTCCTTTCAACATGGGACGAGTGAAGCCTGCCATGACACGCTTGGGGCGCTACTGGGAAGTTTACTGGCAAATAGAGGACATTCCGGAAATCTTAGCCATCCGTCAAACTTTCCGTCAGGTATTAGAGGACGATCTTCCGCATTATAACTTTGCCCCTGACGCTCTTTGGGAAGCGAGAGCCGTACTCGCTCGAGGTCTCAGTCGAACACAAGCACGAGAAGTTGTGGATTCAATCAACATAGCACACCCGGATGGGATTGCCCTTGGTATGATCACGCGGTGTGTTTTAGTTCATACGATTTTCAGTTATAGCAAAGTTCGTACAACCGTCACTCAATCCCCGGAATTTCCCTTGATGGGTGTAAAGTCGGATCAATTATCCCATGGCGCCAATGAGCACTCAGAAACCAAAACTTTGTGGAATCGCTTGATGACACAGATCGATACCACATTCTTCAAGGCCAGCAAGTCAAGTAAGTTTTACAAGACGGCGCCTGAAAAAAGACCACAGGAATGAAATCTCGTTCCAACATTAAAGTAATGAATTGACATCCCCACGATGAGATGCACCAATCTTGAATTCTATCGGAATTAACGTTACTCATATAGCGCTAGTATTTAATAGGATTTCAAAAACGCCCGGGTTAATCGAGACCATGATTTACGCTGAATTCTGGACATCTATGGCACTGTAAAGTCCCAATTCAAAACGAGACAGAGACATGGGATTGTGATTTTGGATTCGGGGATTCTTTTCGAAAATTTATATCTCATAAAAGATCGAAAAGGTGTAGGGTTAAAGTATAGATGATGACCAGCAGAAGATCGTCCCAGCACAAGAAAAAGGTATCATCCATATGAACAAGAATATTGAACTAGTCCATAGTTCTATCGTGCTGATACATCAACGATGAGCATTCTTCTCCCAGAACTGCTGTTGCTAAATGATTATTTCTCTCATTTGTATGCCACTGTGCATCAGTACAATGGCCCTATGCCAAAAACGTGCAAAAGTGGTAACTTTGTGTTTCTTTTCTTCTTTGTTCAGGCGCAATAGGACGGCAACAATTGGCGACTAGTGTATATTTTCAAACTCAACCACTTCTTTGTTCTCCAATAGTGAAATCTACAGCTTCGAGGTATTTGATTTCTTTTCAACATTTATACAATTGCGATGCCGGAATCATGGAGCCAGGAAACACCACAAGATTTGAAAGAAGACATTCCGAAGAATCAGATCATGATGATTCCCGTGAAGAAGTCCGCCAATCGTACAAGACAATTGTTCAAGAGAGGGATGACCTAAGACAATATGTCAGTGAGCTTGAGGAACGATTACTGCCTCGCTTCGATGTGAATGGCACAAATATAGCTGAGATATTTGTTATACAAAAAAATAAATACCTTGAGCGAGTGATATCTCTCGAAAGCGCTGCCACCGAAGCCGAAGCTGCGCAGTCTTATGAAATCCACAGAGCGCAGCGAGAGAAAACTGAGCTACAGCATCAATACGATGAGTTGTATGAAAAAACATTTGGACAGAATGGATACAGGGACCGATTAGAAAGTGCACATGTTGCGCTCGAACTGGCGAATGATCCTCAACCTCCCGATGTTGTGGAACTTGTCAGACAATTAGCGCATGCAAAGAAAGAGAGGGATGAGTTTGATCACGAGGCGCGTAGGTTGGGAGTATGGGCCGAAGAGCTAAAACTTAATTGGAATGCTTCAATGGACGACGTTGAAAGATTGAGGAAGCAAAATGAAGAGTGGTCAAATCTACAAGATAGTTCGGTTGCTTTGCAGGAAGCCAACAAGGAGATTGAACAATTACGGGGAGTAAGGGAGATTGAGGATTCTTACCGCGTGGAGGCGTCAAAGCGAGAAGTTTCACGACTACAAGAAGAGAAGATTGCGTGGGAAGAAGACCGAACGACGTTAGAGAATCGCGCTGCGGAATTATCGCTAACAATAAGAACCCTGGAGGATATGTTGGCTGCTGCAGAGGCTCAGAAATCGTCTGATGTAGAAATGTCTGATGTAGGCGATCAAGAATCGGTACACTCATCAGGGCCGGAGATCCTCGGAGATGCTGTCTGGAGACAATGGTCGGAGAGGCTATGGAATCACATTCAAGCCAAGCCCCAAGCAGTAGAAGGTCTCTTCCATCTAGCTGCAGCAAATTTGTATCGACCAGGGGGCGCACTACCAGATGTAGACCCGGGGCCAGAGAGTCCACTCCAACAATTCCCAGGTGTAACTTGGGTCAGAGAATTGATTGACCTAGTTTGTAATCGACCAGTCGCTCCATTCGTTGAAGAAAGCACTTGGAGAAAATGGGCGAGTGAAATAAATGATTTTGTTTTGGATGTACCTCGTGAGATTTCTGCATTGTATCATTTGGCTGAAGAAGGACAACAATTAGCAGGCGCAGAATGGATTCGTCAACTCATTGCATTTGCTACCCAATTACCTTCCCACTCGGAGCATCCACATACTCTTAAAGAATATCAGCTCAGTGCCGAGATCAAAGAAGCTAGAGCCCGAATCGGAGAGCTCGAGAGAGGGAAAGCAGATGGAGATGAAGCAGTCGGTCATACTCAATTTCTGAATGCCACTAATCTGGCACTCGAACAGGACCTTGAAAGAGCCAACAAGAAAATCGCGGATAAGGAGCAGGAGATAGACGAAATGACGGGTCGGTTTGAAGATGAAATAGAAGAATTGAATAGGACTCTCAAGAACTCATATGAGCAGAAAAATGTTTTTAAAGGCTTATACGAAAAAGAGAAGAAAGCTCGGGAGGAAAATGAAGAAATCAAAAAATTGCAAAGGGATCTCAAAATGGCATATGAAAGGGGGAATCATTTTGTGCAGCTGTACGAGAGGGGAAAGGCACTTTCAGATGAACATGAGGATGTCTGGAAGCAGAAGTTTGATAAGGAAGTTGTGGGCGCAGATAGGCATGCAGCTGGTTTGGTCGAGGAAGCAGAGACATTACAGGGAAGATTAAATGGAGCGCATGGTGTCATCGCCCAATTAGAAAATGAAGTCGCAAGATTGCGAAGCCAACTCACTGAGAGGGACGCAGTCGGTAGCGGCTCAGGTCCAAGTATAGCTGTTACTGCGCCCTCCGAAGGCCCTCAAAGTGCATCCTCACATCGCACTCTCTCAAACTCAAGTCATACTCTCTCAGAGGAAGAAGAATCTGCATCGGAGGAGCTCAAAGTCGCAAAGACAGATCTCTATAACACGCTTGAAGAAGTAGAAGAACTTAAACTGAAGCTTGGGTTTGCAGATCGCGCATATAAGGATATGAAGGAGGAACTTGAGAGAAAAATTAATACTGTTGAGAATAATGCGAAAGAGGAGGTTACGGAGAAGGAGAGAATCGAGGAGAAATTGAGAATTGCGGAAGAGAAATTGGAGAGGGAGAGGCTGTTGAACGCGGCGGTGGGAGAAGGGCCCTCAAAAGGAAAAGGAAGAAAATCTGCGCCCGGAGCACTGAAACCTAAAACCAAAGTGCCAGAAGAGGAAGAGCTTGAGAGTCCTCCAATTACACCGCTCGAAAGTCCATTGGAGAGTCCGGACATTTTAATGAAGGACGACCATGAATATATTGATCCAAAGGGGAAAAAGAGGAAGGCTAAGAATAAGAAAGTTCAAGCTGATGAGGTATCAGAAGCTGGAAGTGAGGGAGCGACGGGGACGAGGAGGAGTACGAGACAGACGAGGAATAAGGATCCGGTGTATAAGCAGAAGCCTCTGAAAGTACTTTTGGGTAGGAGGAAGAGTTCGGCTGGGAAGAAGAGGAAGACTGAGGAGAAAGTCGAGGAGGGTGGAGTGGTTGAAGGTGATGTAGGAAATGAAGAGTTGGGCGATGCTGAAGACCGGGAGAGACATAAAATTAAGAGGAGGGGAAGTAAAATGGTGTAAATTGCGGTTTCATTTATTTAACTTTTTGAATGGCAGTTACTTGTAATCAAAAAAATTGCGAGTTGGGTTCGTACTAATAAATAGATGAGGTATAGTGAGTAGCAAAATGATCAAGTGATAGATGTTGCTAGCACGAAAAGGTTATTTGACAATGAAACAACAAGTCTATCATCGGCAATCCAGGGTACGACAATGAAAACAATATCCATTGTCCATCTCTTTTCCTGTTATCATCGCAATTCATCTTCTGTACCACAAGCTACGGGTCTTCAAGCTTTTAAATCCCTTCTCCCTATTATCCGTGGAGCTGTCTCTCACCTGTATCCGCTGGTTGAGAATATGAGAATCTAGCGAGGGCTTATATAGATTTATATTTCAAGACAGAAGAGAAGTTCTATTTACGGGGAGATATCCCAGACCAGACTATCTGAAAATTATAATCCCTCAATTCCAGCCCGAATATTTCTCCTAGCTTCAAAGAGAGCAGACTCATACAAGCAGTAAAGAGGTATATAATAGCGAGCTTCGACAAGTAGATTACCATCATGAACGCTCAAAGCTGTACAGCGACCAGGGAATGGGGTAGAAAGGTACAGTGAAAGAAATACCACAGTCCGGAGATACCACTGCGTACCACCTAGTTGATGAGATTACATATATGATAAAAAATGGGATATCGATCTCCGAAATCTAGAATTTCTCATCGTGGTAATCAAGGTTGAGAGACCAGATGACAACGCGACAGATGATCGACAATCAAAACACATTTTCACCATCAGAAATTCACAATCTCGTCGTTATGTTACTCAGAAATTAGAACAGACGATTCATACCGTAGAAAGGTAGATCGAAATATCCAGCTAGAGAACCGTGATTTTCCCTGTCTAGATTTCGAAAAGACAAGTAAGTGACTTGCCATGGTTGATCATCGCCGTTGATCTATGGTTGTTTGTGGAGAGGATGGGTTGGGGGATGAGCGGGGTGTTTATATAGGTACCTCATTCGATTAATTAAAATGGGGGGTTGTAATCAATCCAGATCTTCCACATGACCTCGACTTCCGATATAGGTCAGGAATATAGCGAATAACCTTATCTTACCCCCTCCTGGGACTTTCTGCAAATTCAAGAGTATAAAACCCTCCATGCGTATTGAATATTTTAGAACAAGATACACAGCGTGATCCGGTATGGAGCGAATGCAAGGATGTCTGTGTATTGGGGAAACTTAGAGGTGGCTTTATTCTTCCATTGCGAGTCGGTTATGGATGAATAGAGTATCGTGCTTGTGTATGCTATAAAATCATGCTTCCTAGTTTCGTTGTCGAATATTCCACTCTCGTGTTTGATCCGGTGGTGATTGGTGATATTGAGAGATTAGTATTGATAGATTATGATATGAATAAGGATCAATAATACAAATATACTTTTGATAACGGAAGATCACTCCTATTTGTATGCGTGCGAATGAAAATCCATGCTCAAGTGAAGTTCTATGTAGCTGTGATTGAATTGGTGTTGACATAAACCTTGAAGGCGGAATGCAACACCACCCTGGGACGCCACCCCACATCATTTTTGAGATTCAATGATTGAATAGAGTTTTGTAAATGAGAAAGGGAAGGGATAGTTATTGCTCTTCCTCGCATAGATAAGTGGAGTGGGAAGTGTTTGAAAAGTATGTTTATTCACTCTTCATAGGTAGCCAATGACAACCATCGATAGCAAAGCTAATAAGCAGCTAGTACATATTGTTGATCGCTTGAGTGTTTGAGATAATCTCACTTTCGGAATAAGATGTGCAACAAAACTCTTCAAAATAAAAACAGGCCAATCAAATCGTCAAAGTGGGGTAATTTGCGAGGATGAGGCGATGAGTTGAATATCAATATCCCTCCCCCAGATCCTCAGACCTAGGTAAAAAACATACAATTCCTCCCTTAAACCTCCAAAGTTCCCTCCATAACCTTAACCGCCTCTCCACTCAATACCACTTTTTCGATTTCCTGTCCATCCTCCTTCGTCTTCACATCTACAAAAATTTCATTCCTCCTCCCCATCTCCACTCCTTGCTCAAACCTAAACTTCATTTCCTTCGCTCCCTCCCCTTCCTCCTTCCTCGTCAAATAACAAGCCAACGCACAACTAGCACTTCCGGTTCCAGAATCTTCTTCCAATTCAAACATTCTCGTTCGATATCTTTTTCTCCCCTGTTCTTCCCCAACATGCACATAATACATAGTGGCACACAAACCATTTCTCCACCCATCATCTAAATGTTCCGTATTATACGAACTGGGGTTTAGATTTCTAGTTTCCACCGCTCGCGCTAGATGTTCCAGGGAAGGAAGATTCACGAGCACGAACGCCATTCCGTTAACGATCGAAACGATAGGATATTGCGTTTCTTCCCCTGTCTCAAAGTTTTTGAACGGATATGTTTTCTCATGTACATGTACATTATGTGGGATTTCCGCCCTGGCCACCTTTCCATCCTCATCAAGCGCGATGGGAATTCTCCCCGCTTTGGTGATTAAAACCTCTACACTCTTCAGTGCCAAGTAATTGAGTACGAAAAATGCGGTTCCGATAGTAGGATGACCAGCAAAAGGAATCTCGGCGGAAGTTGTGAAAATATCGACTACCAATTCCTTGGGATTTGAATCTGCTGACTCGGGGAGATGGAGAAAAACGACTTCGGAAAGATTGAATTCTTTGGCGATTTGCAATTTTTGGGCATGTGAAAGGGTGCTTGGAGACTGGGGACGGATGACGGCAAGAGCGTTGCCCAGATAACGGGTATGAGTGAAGACATCGAGGTTGGTGAATGGAATATGCATTTTGAATTGATTGGGCTTCTACTTCGAGATAGAGACCGTAACAATTGGGCTGAATCAAGTGAAGCGTCGATGTGCTCTGAAACTTTGTGAAAGCCGTAAGGATCTTCAGCAAGATAAGGAGTTTCAACAAGTAAATAACAAAACTATTGTATTAAAAGACCTTGAACCGCAAGATTCCAGGTACTTATAGTGAGCGAGATGTAGAAGCACGTTATGACTGTTCCCACTTGAGAAATCAATTCTGACTCATATATCTCTCCTTGTAAGATGCTCGACTCCGAATTTGTGTTCGTATCGAGCTAATCCTGTACAGCCTTACGCGTTCTGATTTCCAATCTACTTCAGTGAAAATTAGGAATGTCAGTATAATGTCCAGATGGATATAGATAACCTTTTGAAGTTCTCCAAAATCGAAGCGGGGTAGTCGGTGCTGCAGCGCACGTGATCTTAAAAGAAGCTTAAGGGCGTGAATGACATGCCGGCGATTTTCGCAGGCAAGCAAGAAGTTGGGTTCACCTCGTACGTTTTGTCAAGAGTTGTAGCGTACGAGAGACATAGGCTGATATTGTTAGTGAAGCCATGCGGGAAAGCTGCACGAACTATTTAATTAGTATACCATATCAAGTTTGAGTTTTTTCATCAAAGCTCACTATTTCTGACAATTTTGTGCATAGAAAGACAATACTAGAAGAACAACCCATCATGCTTTTTATATTATCTATGTAAGCCCCCTGAAACCGTACAATCAATCAAAAACCCTAGGTATCACATCATATTATTTATATTCATATTCCATATCCAAACAAACTTAAACGATCTTTTCAGGTTGAGTCTCATGTGCAATGCCCTCATGACTCGAGTGACTACTCTTTTGGGCTCCAGCAGTGTATCTAGCCAAAGCCGGGTCATAATTAGGAGTTCCTGGGACTTCACCCGCCAACTCTTCGAGAGTCTTTCTCTTAGTCTCGGGAATGAGGAAAGTGGTAAACAATCCCAACAACATGAACAATGCGAAAATTTGCATAACATGGTTTAACCATGGGCTGGCTGCTGCGCCAGTAGCGCCTGGAGCAGCACCTTTTGTTCGGAGTGGTCCGAAAACAACTTGTGCAATAATAGCTCCTACCTTTCCGGAAGCAGCAGAGATACCGTGAGATGTAGATCTGTAGCGTGTAGGGAAACATTCACCTGGTACGATGAAAGTGGTAGAGTTAGGACCGAAGTTGAAGAAGAATTGGGCGATGACGTAGAGGGCTAGAAGGGCATGACCGGAAAGTTTGTTATAAGCGAATCCGATGATGATGAAGAGAATGGTAAGAATGGTGAAGCCCATAAATTGGATCGGCTTACGGCCGAGAGTATCGATTGTAGCGACAGAGACCCAGTATCCAGGAATAGCACCGGCACAGACGAGAATAAGGTTACCAACGGCAGTTTTGTAGAAAACCTCATACATGTTATGACCACCGGACCATCCAATAGCGGAGAGAATGACGGAGTTGTTGAGACCGAGACCATAGTAGGCGACATCGAGGAAAAACCATGAACCTGCTGTACCGAGGAGGACCTTGCCGAATCTCCATTGCTTGTAATGGGCGATAAAATCTGACCAGCTGGCCTTGGGGATCTCGAGTTCTTGAGCAGCTTGATTGTTGGTGGTAGCGCGAGTGATCTCATCTGGTTCACCATGGCTCTTTCCATGCTTGTAGGCTTGTACATCCTCGGTAGCTTGTTCAACATCACGGGCAACATCGAAGGTGTATCGAGGTGTTTCGGGAATGGTCAAACGATAGTAGAGAGCAATGCAACCTGGGACGGCACCGAAACCGCTAGTATCCATTAGCATTTTATCATGCCAAAAGAAGCAGATAAACTTACATGATAACACGCCACATCTTGTCAACAGCAAGTTGACAAACGCCAGTGCAAGTTGAGGCCTTCGATCCAGTCAAGAGGGACTCTTTGAAACCTACGGTGACAATCAAAGCAATGATGGCAGCAGTAAATTGCCCAATACCTTGCATGGCGAATACCGCGTTCATCATAGCTCCTCTCCATTTAGTGGTTGCGAATTCGGAAGTGATAACACTTGACAAAGGATAGTCTCCACCAATACCGATACCCTGAAATATGTAAGTATGTGAAGCAAAGAAAACTAAAACGGGGGCTAGCTTACCATCAATACACGCCAGAAGATGAATAGACCGACAATAGAGACAGCGTGTGATGGAGAAGAAAGGGCTTGAGCGAGAGTAGCAAAGATGATAATCATCAACTCAAGACCATACATCTTCTTACGACCGACAACATCTGCAAGCCATCCGAAACCAAGTTGACCAATAACAGTTCCACCGGAAGTGGCAACCTTGATAGCAGTATCACTGGTTGTTGGAATCGAACCCTTCGAGACACTGTTCTGGAAAAATGCTATACCCAACATAGAGGTGACCAAGTTGATGGCGAAGATCTATGACAGTCATCAGCGATGTCTTTCTCCAGTGTCGTGATTACATATACTTACATCGTAGGAATCGGTAAAGAAACCAATACCTGCGACAACACAGGCACGGACGTGATACCATCCGAATGGAGCTCTATCGATCTCGGCAAGAGCAAGACGTCTTCGCTCATTGGCGTCTGTAATATGGGCGAAGTCATTGTTGAAGTTGTGGAAGGCAGAATTTCCACCTACGGTGGTATGTACGGCAGGGGCAGGGGCAACCATTGCGACGAATTGAAGGAATAGTACCTTTGCAACGAAGTTTGAGGTGAGGATTTGGTGCGAGTGCTTGACTGAGGAGAGATAGATTTTGGCAAAACGGAAACGAGGTATCCTTATATTCCTTCTTGCAAGGTGGGATTCCAATTGTTGCTTACTTTAGAAAATTGAAATTTAACGTGAAATCCATGGTGAATTCTATTAGGCAAGGAGCTCCGAGTCCAAAGTCTGGGCATCCCAAAATGACATTGACTGATTCTAGTAAAAGTCCCAATTCCCGGGTCGCCAAGATTAGATTTTCAGCAGTGAATAAATATCCAGACCACTCATTTGGGGTTATCGGGCTGGCGACCCCGAGCAAAGCGCAGAATCAGTTTTGTGGCTTCAGATTTTGCCGTTGTGTAGCATGTAGATGTCTGACTTTTGAGATTTTTGGCGCCGTTGACGATCTGTTCAAGCAATAGAGTTCAGCCTCTGAAGGCTGTAAATGGCCGATGACCTTTTGGTAATTCTAGAGTCTAGACGGGCAGACGGGGAAGTCAAAGAGACCCGGGACCCTTTAGGTGATGTCCGAATTTAGTGCAGGATCCATTTGCAACCTTATGTTGACGCCAAGCCCGTTGATTCGTTGAAACCAATCAACTTCCCCAGATGTACCACGCAGCTTCTGAATGTGCTGAATTCATTGGTCGAGTATCGTTTCCAAAAGTTCAAACTTTGATGCCTGCACGCTTTAAGATGATATGCTCTCCAAAATCATTTCAAATTCATATCCAAAGGGCTCCAGATTCGGAAGGTGCAAACACGTGGAGCGACGAATCAACCAGAACTAGAAATCCTCCAAAATATATTGCTTTCCTGGGGTCTGCAATCTGCAAGCTGCAGTCTATAGCTTCGTATAATGGATCGCCAGCGGGGAGTATTGCTATCCTCGTGGCACGAAACAAACCTTTCCTGTACATCAATATCCCTTTACTGCAATATCGCACGCGACATGGCTCAAAGATAACAGGCACGTGCCTTTCATTTAGCCGATACTGAATGGCTAAGGATCTTGTGTCAGTGAAGCTTTTTTGCTTGTAATGCGAAGATTCAACAAAGGTTGTTGGCAATAATTGACATGGTCTTGGCTGAAGTTGTGGATATCCAATGAAAGTTGGGGAAATAACAACGTGCTCGAAGATTCAGCAGAGATCAGAATTAAAAACGCCTTGGGTGCGCTAACCCAATATTGGGGTTCTGGCCCGACAGCCACCAACAGGCTAATAAGTTTCACAGGTACGCAATATTTCAATATACCAAGGTAAGTTGACAGACAATCTTATCTAACTTATCGACTTTCCGGTATCTTATCGACGCCTCCCAGTGGAAAAGAGATTCTTGAGTTTCCTCGGCCACACGTGTCAAAGGGAAACACAAGAATCTTACGAAAGGCTTGAATTGACGAAAATGTCTCCGATCTCGATTTGCCTAGCAAATTCTACGAAGTACACAGTGTACGAATAAACTCAAGGGTAGGAGATGATGACCTTCTAGCCAGGCACCAAACTCTATAGGAATCACGGCATGCCCAGGTGATATTTGAATGGTGGATGTGAATGGTGGCGGATGCTGCCAGTGCCCAGTTTTACTTTATATTGATCCACAAATACTCCTTATCCAATCATCTCGACATGAATCTCTTCCTCGCCAAAAAAATGGTGCCCTTCATCACTCCCTCAATCATATAACATTCGAACGAGGCTTCGAAAGAAGCTACTTGCATCCTTCGTATTAACTCCAATTGGAAACCTCACATGGTGTGAATTTTCTCACAACCTCAGATATTCAATTGTTGTCAGATGGTTGGAAGTTTCCATTGATTCTGCTATCCCAGACTGTTGGTTTTTACGAGATTTCTGACTGTCCCCAACCACTTTTACTTTCGTTTTCTACACTATGCCAGGCACACATCTTCCGAAATACAATTCTTCTTTGTCGTCTTTCATGATGCAGGTATAATGCCTTTGTTACAACTACAAAACGATGCCCAAATATGAATTGAACACCAGTACAATCTTGGCTACATAAAGCCGCCTTTCCTTGTCAATTAGTACCATATTCTTCATCTACTCACGAGTTCCTTACATTCCACAAAGAGAACTCCAGATACTTCTTTGTCAAGAAAACTACAAGTATCAATCAACGGTAAGCATAACTTTCCGCAAATATGTCCGCAGCCTTCAATTACGATGCGAATCTCGCCAAAGTTTTGAATGATCCCGAACGACTTAAACGGAGATACGATCCATATGAAGATCCCGACAATTATACTACCGGCGAGTCGGAAGTTTTAACACCCATAGAGTATCTCGAGCGCGGCCACGCTGTTCTTGAAGCTAACAGAATCGCTATCAATAATACTCCCCACCAAGATGTTGCATATCCCGACTGGAACATCCGGTATGTGAACGTCAACGGAGGCCACACTCTGGGAATCTCTGACTTCTTCTCTAGATATGGCATGGAAACAGTTCTCACGAAGCTTGGAGTTGAGTATGAAGGTAATTACTGGTCTAGATACAGTCTCTCCTCCAAAGAAGTTGTGAACCCGGCGAACAAGGAAAAGTATCAATATCTCTGGTCTGCTAATGTAGCCGAAATCTATGCATCTGCGAAGTTTGGGACTATTTTCACTCTGAACCAGTGGGCAGATGCAGATCTTGACAATCCAGATATATATACGCCCCGTCTCTGGAATAGCGAGCTCTTATTTCAAGCGTGGCGCGATGCATGTTATACATATGTTTCCCCAACTGGGGGGGATGTAGAAATCATGCACCCTTTGCAGATGCAAAAACTCAAGTATGTCATCATTGCCCCGATATCCAACGTTGGAACCTACACAACGATTTGTGATGCACTCAAAATCAAAGGACTTTCAATTGCGGATAACAAATACAACATGGTTACTTTCTCATGCAACGACATTTCCACAGCGAGTGCTGAATTTGCGATGTTGATGGGAACTACCAACGCAAGGCCGGTCGCTAGAATGCTTGCTGATCATGTAGAGAGCTTAGGTGCGAAACGAGTTGTAAAAATTCATGCTTGGTTATCCATGCCCGAGTTCGAGTGCCCAATGTTGGTTTTTGAATTAGCGGGCGAAGATCCTCCCGCTCCCACTCCTGCTCCTACTCCTGCTCCTACTCCTACTCCTGCTCCTACTCCTAAACCCATGAAGATCAGTAGAAAAATCAGTACCAAGGTACAAAGCTTGATGAAGAAGTTTCAAAACTGAGAGGTGAGTTCTTAGCGACTATTTCCTATTTTCTTTACCATTACTTCAAGAGCGCTGGCGCTCATAAAAAAATGAATAATAACAAAATATAAAAACCCAATTAGTTACGCTGCTGCGATATAGTGATTTATTAGAACTTGTGAAATAAAAAATTAGAACCTTCCAATTTTCATCGAGGGAGTCATGAAAAAAGGTGCGATGAATTAGCTTGATCTTGGTGATAGCAGTATGTCAAGTAACATAACAGGAAGTAGTCTTTCTCTAGTTAAATGATCCAAGCAATCAAACAGAGCGAGTTTTATGATTTCATCTTATTTGATTTAGTACTCGTTTATATCCCCTTGTTGTTAGTAAACAATACTGCCGTTCAGTGAGTTTGTGCTGTAGTTCATGTTCATATATCTCATATTACTTATACCTCAAGTGATGGAAAAACATCTGAACCCTACGGAGCATTGAAGAAGCGTCCAAAAGAAGATGATATGTTCATTCACCAATAATCTAGGGAGAGAACCCTGTGAAAAGTAGGTAACCCTAAGAGGATTTCACCAGGGTCTAAAGGTTTGCCAGGGGTGCCACGAGCTCAAGGCAGGGTACTTTCATGATCTAGTTGATTTAGAGTGACAATAAAAAGCCACAACAAAGCAGTGGTCCATTTTTATTGGCTGGATCACATTTTTTATGGCATGTTTTGTTCGGAAATTTAAATACAAAAATACACTTATCTTATTCAGATTTTAATAACAATTTGATCTAGCAGGCTTACAAATACTACCTGATGGTTCTTAAAAGAATGATTCTGATTCTGCATGAATATATTTTCCTAGTTTAACGACCACACACACAGTCGGTGGAGATTTGTGTACTTCGTGTCTTACTATACACCCTTGAGGTAACATTTAAAGCGTGAAAGACCAATCGCCACCAGCCCATCCCGCTCTGGGTTTGAAGTCCACCAGTACTTCCTTGATTGGAGGATTGATGATTAGGGACAAGTTGCTACTATCAGCTCCTGGATGAATCCATGCCCCACAAACCGGCTTGACATCATAACGCAAAACTAGCATTGAACATAGAAACGATATCTCATTCATGGCATAAAACCTCCCTGGACATAGATTAATGCCGCCACCAAATCCTCGGAATGCACCTGGTTGATATGGTTTACTTTTCATAAAACGATGAGCATCGAAGTTGTCAACATCTGTTCCCCAGGATGATTCATCAAAATGGTAAGCTCGATTCGGCATAAAGATGAATGAATCTTTCTTCAATAGATATTTATCGTCAAGCATGGTGTCTTGAAGCACGATTCGTGTTCCGGTGCCATCCGCATAATATCGCAGCGATTCGTGCAGAATAGATCTGATGATAGGCACATCCCTGATCTTACTGATATCCATCTCGCGAGAAAAATGTCCGTTTTTCTCTGAAGTTTTAACAAACGGTTCCACTGCGTTTCGTACCTCTTCCACAAGTTTGGGGTCTGAGAGAAGATGGAAGACAGTCCAGAATGCCGTGGGGGTTGTGTTGGCTAAGATGGCGTGCCCACTAACAGCGTCAATACGAGCTCTATCGAGGAGTGAGATTCCAGAAGTGGTAGCAACTCTGTCCTGAGATTGGACAATATGAGACGCCGTTTTGGGACCTTCATCCGCATAATACTTGAGAAATGCATCGACCATCTTTTCGCGACCTTGGTACGCTTTTCGACATGTGACTTTTGGCAAAGGAAAGGAAATGAGTCCAACAGCATTGTCCTCAAAGTCTCTGTCATGAGTTAGTATTTGATCTTCCATATTATTAAATTGATAAATTACCTGAACGCTTTTGATATTTCCGGGTCCTTGTATGGGTTTCTAGGGCCATAGAAACTACCCGTTACGGAGTCCATGATCGTGTCAACAATCCATTGATTGAGATCAATCCTAGTTATTTCTTCTAGTCTCGAAACAGTACGTGCGAGCTTCTGAGTACCATCCCTGGTAATGTTCAACAGGTGTTCACCCGGTTGCATCTCTTGATGTTGAAGCGTCATGCCCGACTTGAAAAAACTCGTTCCCTCTTCTTCACCGTTCACATTATGTGTGACTATCTTCGCTGCATGCGGGCTCAACCCCGCCATGCCCACGGTGAAAGTTGCTTCGACGTGCCAGAATGAGAGCTGCTTAGATTGTCTTTGGACAGCAAGAACAAGTTCGGGTGAGTTGATAATGTAGACTCGACCACCAGGCATACCAGGTATGGCAAGAGCAAAGATACGCAACTTGTACTTTTCACTGGGTCGCGAACGCGTTAGTTCAAAATGCCTGAAAGATTTCGCTTTCCAAAGGAAAATGATGAAATGAGAAGCAAACCTAAGTGCGATGTAATATCCATACTTCTCCCGAAGTAGTCCCACAGCATGTCCAATGATTGGGAATTTTGGATCAATGTATGGTGGTTCTTTGGAATCGCGCTTTACTCCAAATACGTAGTTCAAGAACCAGACGAAGCTTACGATGGCTGCCAGCGAGGCAAATAGCAGGCTCATGTTGTCAGATATGAAATAGAAAAACAAAGCAAAAAGTTGCTGGGAAATTCGGATTGTTGAATTGGTTTGTGATGGAAGACCATTCGAAATATTTGATTTATTGTGCCTTATTGTGCCCCATTGTGCCTCGTTGCGCGTCCCGAGGTCATGACAGAAGCAGTACCCCTCCACGACTGCGCATTTGGTACCTGTTCTCATCTGCAAGAACAGGTTGATAGCGACACACCATAGAAAAGGATTCCAAACAAAGGGGGTAACGTTAGGATGATAGTCTGGTAACAGTAGATGCATGTCTCCGTCATGATGTTCGATCATGTGATTCTTAATTCGGCAGAGACACGGAATACATTCTATCGCTTAACCTTAATATCACCAATAAAAAGGGTGGAAGGGTTTAAAGTGGGCACACCCTAGATTTAGAGGTGCTGAGCCGCCTGGGCGCATATATGCAGTCAGTATCGCACTACCAATGATGGATTTTCAATATCATATTCATGCTTATATCCAGTACAGTGAATTGGACTTGTTATATGTAGGCTGTTATAGCCCCCTGTTGTGTCTAGGTTGAGACCATGTAATCCATTAGCGATACGACGCAGCTTGTCGAATTAGTATCCAAACTCCATGTAGGTTTATTTGAATTCTGCAATACAATATTGAAATGCTACTTTGGTTGCCTGCTACTGCAATTAAGATTCTTTAGCTGGCCCGACCGACATGCTGAGTTTACCAACATCAATCGAAACTATTCGATCCCTATAGTTTTTCGTTGCCTTCACTCCGCGACAGATCTTATTCCATCCTCAAACCTATTGGTGATTACATAACGTTTCAACCTCTATTCCGAGATATATGCTTCCCGAAGACAAATGTCTCCCGGATCCCCAATTGATTCGAAATTCTTCAATAATTATCAATTTATCCATCAGAAAATTCCAGTCAAACCATGCCTCAAAACTTGTAGAAAGAATATTTAATTTGATCGCTGTCCTAACCTTACAGGTCGATGATTAATGCTAAATCCTGTACCCAAGTCCTGCCACCCCGCTATGTTCCATTAAACCATAACGGTAATCCGCAGCAGCCTCTGAAACGAGAACCCGAATCCTCTGATGGCGAGGAGTGGAGTATATCCTCACTATCTTCATTATCATCCCCCCGACAAGAATTTCTCATTGAATTTTCCATGCTCATATTTGGCTCTTCGACACTAGTGTGTGAACTTTGAACATTTGGGCTGAACAACTCCGCCACTGGAGTTCCTTCATCGACGGCTGGACTTGGGCTGTTGGAATGTTCCGATGCATCATCTTTATCAGGGGGTGGCAGTTGGGGCTCGTCCAGCTCGTTCAATTCCCCAAGTGTATGCGACTGGGCCAATTGTTCATCTTCATCACTTTTTGCTGGAGAAGAAAACTCATACTCTGTGGAATATGAAGCTTCGGAATCATATATATCTCTTTCTGCGTCCTCTATTTCCGCATCGGGCATCTTCGATTTGTCGTCCATTGACATTGCAAAACAGAATACGTGTGACAGTCCAATTCTTTTGAAACCCATTGCTCTCCAAAACGCAATCGCATCTCTTCTCGCTGCCCCGTCCAGTTCTCCCACATATGTGAAAACATATGAGATGCCGATTCTGTAGGCTCTTATCCTAGATAGAAATCCAGAAACCAGGTGCTTTGCAAAACCTCTGCGACGATACTGCTCTTCAACTTTCACGAAATCAATCATAAGAAAATTACCAATGTTTACACGAGCATCCCAAATGCCTGAGCCCTTACGAGTCCCAAAGAACCACTTTTGTTGCAGTTGGCCATATTCATCAAATATCACGCTCGCCATTGTTAAGCTGCATTCTGTATCTATATTTCTCATCGTTCTTTCGAATCCTACTCTTTCTGCAAGTGCGCGATTGACTAGATGGCCTTCCATGATGCCGACTCTACCACTATCGGACGCATCGCAGGTAATTCTAAATCTTAAATAACGGCATTCGCTATTCCATGTGAGATCAAGATTGCGAAGGTGTGGAGTGATGTTTACGACGAAAGCCGGGTTTTGCGGGGCAGGAGGAGGATCCATCTTGAGAGCCTTGCTACTAGAAGTTACAGCTGTAGACTGATGATTGTGTTGTTGAATCGATACTGTTGAGAATAGAAGTATAGCGAAGAGAAATGAAGGGAAAACAGTAAACAGACCTGAAGTTTAACTTTCACATACAACTTACTAACTTTTAAATTAACTTCCAACTTTCTAATGGTAGAGCGAATTGGGGCAGAACGGTGTTCATGCTCGGAAATCTCTTGGTCAAAAAGAACCCCATCTTGTCTGTTGCATATTATTCTGAGGAAAACAATCTCAAAATATGAAGTAATCATGGGTTAAAGTCGCATTCTGAAGAGATGGCACTGTCTTTCATTGTTTTGGTGGTCTAAATTAATGCCACTGCTCTCGACGTTTGTTTATGAAGAGATGCCGATCCTATATCAATGCTATCGTCCCTTCTCTCCATGATTACACCGAGTGAAGAAGGAATGGTTGATGGATGGTGAAGCAAAACATTTGTGAATGAAAAGACAGAAGCATCGACGCGAGAAGAGTATCCGTTGTATTTGTTGATCGTCGTATTTGTTTCCATATGGTAATGATCTGTTGCCTTAAGATGTATATCATGCTCAGAAATCTCGTGCATTGCATCGTTTCGGATTGCTGCAATAACGTTGTTAGGCTCTAATTTCTGCCAATGACCCCTGCATTGATGACGAGGCATAAGCCAAGAGGGAGGGAGCGAATCACATGGTATGGTGCTTTGACCCCTGCCGCTTTGATTTGTATCTACCAATAAGAGCATGATATAAGAATTGACATCTCATTCGCTGTTGGTTGACAACAGGAACGCAGGCGCAGTGCGTCAAATAGAGTGAATATGAACGATGCGTCCCACAGAAGCGTTCATTGAGAGCAAGTTTGATATGCATCCCCCCAGAAATTATGTAGACATCGCCAATCTCAACTTTCAGAAGCTCTTCTATCCTTGTGTGGCAAACTTGTAAATTACCTCCCAAACCGGAGTAACGGTCGAAGTAGAGAATTGGTTGCCATTTACTGATGTCACAGACAATCAGAGCTCGAACTCCAAGGAGTTAGGTAGCAGCCGTAGCCATTCACATGCCGATCTGCACCCTGGCCAGATTGTGCGAAAGGACGATGTCAGTGTAAGTAGATGGCACTTAAATAAAGTCAATCATATCATAACCTACCGCCGACATTGATGAAATATTAAAGGGTCGACATTATCAGCCTCACTCGTCCAATTGCCGAAATATCCATGGATGTTGTTACTGTAGGAGAACACATCTGGGGTTGAAAAAAGTTGAAACAATACACGTGGCATCGACACGATAGTTTCCGGAAATGCATATGCGAGTATAGATGCCACTGAAAAAAGTCGAGAGTTTCGGGTTAGGAATTGATATCGGGAGTGGCATGATCGGAGTAGCGTCGGAATTGGGCGATGAGTTGGCTGAATGGTATGTGGCATGGTGAACACCACACCAGTTCAATCAACCGCATAGTGCGATAAAAATTATTGAAGTTGTTCGGATCGATAAAGAAATAATGGGTATTTTTGTAGATAGAAATTTATTTTAAATTGGTTGAGGCTGTGTTGTGTTAGACTTCTGTTAAACTTTGGTGGCACAATCCTATTTTGATTTTGCCAAGTTGAGTCATTTTTCGGTCGCACTCTTTCGGAACACCCGGACAAAGTTGCACCAGAGTACTCGCTATTTCCAAATGCTATGGAATTTCTTTGGAGAGGAATGTCGTGAAAATGATGGTGTCTTCAAAAATTCTTGAGATCTCGAAATGATGTTGAGAGTGTTCTTCGTCTTATGCCCTATGCTATGGCTGTCGCCTTGCGTATGCCTGCCAAACTCCGTAACCTAGCATAGCAAGCCCAACAAATAGATGAAGATAATTATATATGGCTCACAATGCAAAGAAATGATTAATGATTTGCGTGTCTTTTCATTGGCATTGATGAAAATTCGAGGGAATTATTCAAAATTGTAGTTGGGGTCTCGGTCGCAATCTGAAATAATCGCGAGTCAAAAATTGGCCAACTTTCGTTGATGCTCATAATTGAAGCAGCAACGAGTCGAAATAACATTCTTTTCATATACACTTGATGATATGTCAAATACGCATCCCCTCATATAAAATTTATAACAATTGAACGTAGTTCCGTTGACTGTCGGGCGTATGTTGAAGATATGTAGAAAAGATCGTGATGCTTCAAAAAACAACAAATATCTCGATACAAAATTCAATCTGATGCACTCGCAACCACAACTCAAATCTTGAAACAAAAGTATAATTGATGTAACTATTTAATTGATGAAATCACTAATAACATGAAATATTGCAATATGAAACGCGTTCCTTCTGTCTAATAGCAAAAACAGTAAGATGTGTCAACTTCATCAAACTCGACGACTTGAATTTTATATCAATCATCTATCAACAGCATTGTGTACTCTTGTCATCAATTCGCTGAATTGAAAGATCAAAATAGTTTTGCTGAAAAATCAAGATTCACCAGTATCAAGAGGAAATACAAAACATCCCCTCTCCCCAGATAAAAGAGAAAGAAAAGTGTGGCAGATTCCCAAAAGTTGAGAGGGGGATGTGGAAAAGTGCGAAAAAAACCGAGTAAGTCGAGTTGGGGTCGCATGATCAAGGCGAAAGCTTTGAGGGGGTATTAGACAGTTGAACTAAGCATCCATTTCCCTCCTTTCAACCAATCAGCTTCCGTGAAATTAGAATTCAAAATGCCTTTCGTTTGCATTTTCTATAATTAATTGCTTAATTCGGACTAGTAATAACAATTCCGTTAAAACAGTGGAAAGATCACCAAGACCTTTTCTCGCATCTACATAAACAAACCCCCCCCGCTTCCCAAACACGAACTTTCGGAACCTCTTTTGCCTTTCAACATACCAACAACTTTCCACGTACAATCAATTCAAATCGTAACCTTTTGGACTTTCTTGTTCATTATCTCAACTTTTAAAGCAGTCTAATTACTTTTAAATCCCTTTTACCAACATCAATCAAAATGCCACCAAAGGCCGCCACCACTACCGCTGCTGCCCCAAAGGCAAAGGCTGCTCCATCCGACCATGCCAGTTACCAAGGTAAGGAATAGCTTCCGAATCCACAACACCACGTCGCATACACATTATGTATACATGGTTGTGATCGCATGCTTCTTATGCATCGAACGTGGAGCTTCATTTTTCCATATGTCAATTACTGACGCGTCATAATAGACATGATCATTGATGCTATCATCAACTTGAAAGAGGTATGCTTTGATTCCTCCATCCACTTCTACGTTTCATACATATGCTAACTTCCTTTCGTAGCGCAATGGATCTAGGTATGATTCCTTATTAATATTCCGCACAATTCCCTACAATCAATACTCCACGCGTCTTATAACCGCTACTCGTACTCGAATCTCATACTGATATCAACACAGCCGTATTCAACTCAAGAAGTACCTCAAGGCAAACAACAAGATCAATGCCGGTGACAGCATGTTCGATTCTCTCTTCAACCGCGCCTTGAAGAACGGTGTCGCTAAGGAGGTCTTCATTATGCCAAAGGGTAAGCCTTTCCTTCTTGCATCACCGCATACCAAACCTTTCAATATCTAATCCCTCTTTTCCAGGTTCCTCCGGCACAGTCAAGCTCGCACCAAAGGCCAAGAAGGCCCCAGCTGAGAAGGCCCCAAAGAAGGCCACCGAGAAGAAGGCCGCTGTTAAGAAGACTGCCGTCAAGAAGACAACTGTTACCAAGGAGAAGAAGCCCGCCGATGCTGCCGCTACCAAGGAGAAAAAGGTTGCTGCACCAAAGAAGGCCGTCGCTAAGCCGAAGACTGCTGCCAAGCCAAAGGAGAAGAAGGCTACAGTCACCAAGGCAAAGAAGGCCACTACCCCTAAAGACGTAAGTCGACTATGTTCCATACACTTACATACAAACATGACTAACAATGAACAATAGGCACCAGCAGTAGTTGAGAAAGACACCGTCCTCAAGAAGACCGCTTCTGGACGCGTCACTAAGACCAAGACCGACGCACCAAAGAAGGCCGCTGTTAAGAAGACCGCTACCAAGAAGGCTGCCCCTAAGAAGGCTGCTGCTACTGCATAAATATTTCTCTTATGAGAAACATTTGCGAGCATCTTTCTTTCTAATGAATTGTTCATAGGGCGTTTGGGAAGGAACGGAATATCACGCGTGACTGGACCGCGTTTGTTTGTTATTTGTGGATTCCATATTTTTTGTGCTCTGCTCTGCTATGGTTCTGGGAATATGTTGAAAGCGTAATTGTGTGAGATTACATTTTTGACAATTACAGGTACTAGGAAACTATGTATTGGACTGATGGAATGGAATGGATGGGCGTTGGGAGGGTAGGGTTGCTAGATGCTTGGGATTTTGTGATAGCGATTAGTGATGGATATCAGATTATGTTGTACTTGTACAAAAGATCAACGACAACCTGATGGCAGCGGAATATAAAGATTTTTTAAGTTCATTTATTTGTGTGGTTGTAACGTTTTCCAAGTTGTCTTTGCCTTGCTCATGTCTTCATTATGTTCTATGGTTGATTCTTATTCAAGACTCGAGATTTGAGATTTGAGAGAACGTCTCTTTTTCGTTTTCATATTCTTTTTACTATGAGTTATAGATATCTACACAATTTCCTTTCTTCGATTATAAACAAATAAACATTTATCTCCAGAGGTTCATATATCAATATACCGGAGATTGGAGAGAATGAAAAGGTTGTTCACTAAAAGTGTGAAAAAGAATACGCGCGACGCGTCGGTTGTTTTGTTTATTTTGTTTTGTTTTGGATTTTGATTTTGATTCGGGTCCGATCGATGAGAGAGGTGGTTTGATTGATGGTTATGAATAGATAGATAGATTGGGAAAGGGGAGGGAAAGAGTGTAGAATGGAATGGGTATGGAAAATGGAATATTATTTCTCTCCGAGGATCCTAGTGGGAGATCGGAGATCAGAGGTTAGAGGGGGGGTTTTGTGGGGATGTTTTGGTTTGGGTTTTTGCTTTTTTTGGATTTTGGGGGTTCTTGATTTGTTGTGTTTTTGGGTTCAGGGAAGGGGAAGGGGAAGGGGAGGGGGGAAAGGAGAGGGGGGTTTTTTGAGATTTTTTTTTTCTCTCTTTTCGTTTTTTTGAGGGGGGAGGAGAGAGAGGGGAGGGGGAGGGAGAGGAATGTGAGAAGGGGGGTTATGTTTGTATATGTATGTACCTAGTATATATGAAAGGGGAGGGAGGGGAAAGGAAAGGAAAGAATTAACTATTCTATTCTATTTTATTCCATGAGATGAGACCAGATGAGATGAGGTTGAGATGGAAATCAGATTGAGGAAACGAGGGAGAGGGAGGAAGTAGTGAGGAAGTAGTGAGTAGTGAGTAAAATAATATGTGTGTATGAATGAGGAGGAGGGAAGATGAGTTATGGATTGAGGTGAGGTATTATTTGTTTTTATATATGGGGGGTAGGTAGGTAGATTTATAGGTAGATAGATTTGTAGTATAGATAGGAGGGTGACCGAATGAGAGTTAGTTTTATTTTTACTATCTGGGTCTTTGGAGAAATGGGTTGGTGATGTAGTGAGTGATATTTAGTATTTGGGAGGATGTGATGGTATGGTATGGTATGGTATGATTGTTAGGAAGGGTAGCTAGAGAGGGATAGAGGGGTAGAGGGATACTAGGTAGATAGGATTGCGAGTTTGGGGAAGGGAGTTTGAATATTTAGATAGTAGGTAGATAGTTTTGGGTATGTGAGATGGGTTTGTGAGATGCTTAGTATGTATATATGTATGTGGAGATGAGTTGGTAGGTAGATATCTAGATGGATATATATTGAATGGTGAGGTGAGGTGAGTTAAAGTAAGGTGATGGGAAAGAATTCGATATAATATAGCAAGTGGATAATTAGTACTAGGTAAGTAAGAGATGGATTATTATCTAATGTTATATAGGTATATGATGTAGATAGATAGGTATTTCGATTGTTATAGAATATCTCCTATCTATTCATCTATCTATATATAATCTGAATAGCAATCAGATAACGCTTAAAACATTAAGAGAGATGGGTGTTGGTGATGAGAGGGAATATATATCTGTTTGTGTAAGCAAGCAAGGAAGATATTCAAGCGTGATGAATGGGTAAATGAATGAATGGGTGAGTGAGGTTTGCAAGGAGAAGTTTGCGAAGGGAGTAGAGGAGAAGAAAGAGAGGGATGAGACATTTATGATTATTACCTAGGTTGGTGGTAGGTAGTAGGTGGTTAGTAGTTTCTGGAGATAATGAATGAATGAATAAATAAATCAATAAATAATTTCGATAAAACAATATATATGTAGTATATATACGTATAATACACCACCTACTTACTTTATAATATTAAGAAACTAAAATCAAATTTCTAGAATTCGAATATCTAGAATGAATAAGAAGAAATAGATTGATTTATAAGTAGATATCTAATAAGATATGAGATCTTAATTAATGATGTATTTACTCTCTTTCTTTTTTCCTTCTCATCTTAATCTTTATCTTTTAATAATACAATACAACGCTATATCAGATCAATGTTATGTTACACAGATATGTGATATAATAATATAGACAATATACAAAACACAATACAATACAAACAATATCCCAATGAATGCGTAAATATACAATACTTGGCTTGCTCACTCGGCTAACTACCGTTTACATACCCAGCCAGCCGTCCCAACTCCATGAACGAGCAATGAGGCTGAGCTACTCTATTTAGATATAGATAGATAGATAGGATACCTAGTAGGATAAGCCAGCCAGCCAGCTCGCCAACCGATGCTGCACGCACATGTGAAAGTTCGGAATAAGTATGTATCGGATTTAAGGTGTTTATTTACGGAGGTGGGTAGGTTTGGTTCTGGGGCTGGTGATGATGATGGCGTGCGTGTGAATGAAAGACTTGCATATTTGCGTGTTTGTGAGATTATTTATTAGTAGTAGAGAATTATATGTATTATGGTTTATGGTTTATGTGGGGAGAAGAGGAGGGGATGTAATATGTTGATAATGGGGGAGTTGATGTCTATGTATGTATATGTGTATGTGTGTGTAAAAAAGGAAAATTAAAGGAAATGATGATACGAGGTGAGTGAGGGGCAGATATATATGTATGTAGATGGTTGAAAACCTGACTTTGAGAGGGAAGAGAGATGAGATGAGATGCGAAGGTAATGTATTAGAATCCGAGAGAGATATATATGCGTTGAGCTGTGTTGGAAATGGAAATAGGAATAGGAATAGAAATAGAAATAGAAATTAGACAACAACAATAATCATAATAATCAAAATCATAACAAGAACAACACATCAAATCAATATCAATATCAATATCAATATCAATATCAAAATGAACCTCGTGAAATCTCATCCTTCTACAGAGTACGTACGGAAAAAGGCACGGAAGAAAAGGATAGTAAAGCAAGCCCTGGAGGGCTGAATAAAGTGCTGATGCCAGGCTGGCCATGTGGAAGGATTTACTTGGGTGGGGTGGAGTAACATCATATCTTGGGTTGTGCAACTTGTACTATGGGCTAGGGAGGTGGTACTATTGTACGAGGTACTAGGTAGGTATTTCGTACAAGTACGAGGAGCGAGGCTCGATTGTAGTCTGTAGAGTTGTAGATAGAATACTTCGTAGAGAGAGTAATTTGGATGGGTGTGAATGTGAATATACTTTGGTATATCTCATCTTGTGAATTGCTTTGGAGTTGATTGATTGTACTTGGGTATGTACGTGTGTATGATCTCATTCCCCTCTTGATAATAAATCCATCTCTCATCTCCTCTTTGACTTTGGAGGATATACATATGAAGGAAGTACTTATGAATGCCAAGGTTATCTTCTCTATATACTCGAGTACATAAACCATAAACTCAGATGTGCTTTATAATACCTGCAAGTATATCTATCGTAGAAAATGTATAATATCACCTCCTCATTTATGAGAAACAAAGAGGAAGACCCTTGAAAATTATCTCCATAATTAATTGAGAAATGGATCTCAATGAAGATTAGTTTTAATGAGAATATCGTAATCGGGGTTTTTCTTTCTATAAGAGGCTTGGATTTCTATCTGTGCATTGGGAGGTACCTAGGTCCACTAGTGGGTCCACAGGTGAGAGGGACATGCATAGCCCGAGGTGTATGCAATAGGTACAGAATCTAACAGCTGGATGCTACTGAAAATAGATTTTTTTTCTTTTTTCTTTCTTTTCTTTTCTTTTCTTTTGTTTGGGGGTATGGGAATTGAAATTGGGGTTGAGAGTGTCGGGTACCGGTATTGATGATTGTGGCTGTGGCTGATGAATGGTGGATGGAAAGAAGATCTATGAATGTCCACGGGTATGTTTACTGGATAGGTATTGAATATAACATATTAAACATGATATAAGTTAATGAAATCCGTAATAATAATTGTAATAATTGTAATAATAATAATACTGTATCAATATTCAATACTCCTACTAGGTACCTACTTTATAAATAAATTGAAGCTTTTCATCATTCACCAAAAGAGAAAGATCTCGTACGAGGTAAATTAATGGTCATGGCGATATGCTTCGTCTCGTCGGTTTGGTTCATAGTTCGTCTTGGATCTGAAGGACTTTCTTTGTTCTTCTGTGGGGTCAACTTGGCTCTTGGTTGAGAGTTCCGTTGTGGTGAGTTGTTAGATATGGGTGGGTAGATAGGTAGGAGGTAACAGTTGGGAAGGTTATTTATTGTATAGTAGAGTGAAGAGTAAAATGTCAAGTAGTAGAAATAACAAGTAACTAGATACCGATACCTCTCATCTATCTAGCTTGGAATATTGATATCTCATATATACATACATAGATACATAGATATTATACATATATAGATATATATATAGATACATACATAGATACATATATAGATACATACATACATAGATACATACCTAGTAGATACATACATATATACACACATAAATACATACATAGATATATACATATATACATATATACATATACACACATAAATACATATATACATAGATACATACATATATACATATATACATATATACATATATACATATACCACTACAATATACTGAATTCCAAGTTCCTGTCTTTGATATAGTAATAATCAATCATTTATTATCCATTTCATTCAATCCTTACCAGAGCTCAATGGCTAATATACAACTCATCCACCAAGCCACTCAAGGAAAAAAGAACCTCTTAAATTCACAATTATTACCAGGAAGAGTACACTTGCTTTAATCCCTGATTGCAAAGTAATAATCCCGATCCCTCCCACGGCCTACCTACTACCTACCTACTAATAATAACCTTGTAATTCTTTAACTTCTCTCTCCCTCACTACTTTTAGTCTTCACTCACTCATAACTCCATAACTCACTCTCTCTCACTAACTGGCCTAACCTCAATTCAATCTTCTCTTTCACCCACCTAAGAAATGATGATATGCTGATAATGTTCATATGCTCACTTATTCTATCCAATTATTCCTCTGCACTTCACTTCCCATCTGCTTCTATCCCTCATTACAACTAGTCAATTCCTGACTGACTGACTTACTTAACTCAATAACCCACGCACTATCAATTGGCACCCGCATCCGCAAAACCCGTAATCTCCTTTTTAAACATCCACTACCCGTACCGTACTACCACCAAACCCTCTCGATTCACATCAACAACAAACGCGACTTAGTCTCGATACCCATTAAACAGCTTCACGAATGCCACACTTCGAAGAGATGCCATCGTTCTTAAATGACGACACAGGAGGCCCTATGTATTCTTCGTCATCCCGACCCCCATTGGATCTCCCCAGCCATCTTCGAAATTCACACGAAAAGCTATCCCTCAATGGTGCGAATGGCACAAATGGCATAAATGGCAGAACCTCAACACATAATTCAATAAGGAATGGTTTGGAGAACGGCTCGGATCTATATATCGATGGTGGTGCTGCGTCAAATGGTCACTCACACCCTCACTCCAATGGGAACGGGACGACTGGCAGGCACCAAATGAATGGAGATGCGCATCATGAGCCAACCTTGAACTCCTTACCAAATGGTCGATCCAGCGCAGGTAGTTGGGATTACAGATCTCGTTCTTCGATGAATGGCAGTACATATTCGGTAAATGAACAACCCAATGCTTCATCCCAGAATGGAAGGAGGAGTCCAGGTCCTGCAAATGGCTTTAATAGGTTATCAAATGGTGCTGGAGATAGAAACTCTTACGCATCAACAAATGGAACCATCTCCAACGCTACCGTCGACTCACCACGACCAATCACGACGAGTGATAGCGAACACCAGAATCGAATTTCGAGTCCTCAATCACAACCACATCCTCAGAGCACAGGTCCCTTAACTTATCAATCACCTTTATTACCTTCGACTCCAGTACCTACTAATAATTCATTACCTATACCCGAAACGCCAGGTCGTTCTACAAGTACTTCACCACTGCCACAACTACAACCACAACAACCACAAAGATTTTCTTCTCTTTCCTCGCCCCCGACATATCCACCGCCCTCTTCACCCTCACAAAACTCCCTTCAACACCCTGGTTCTACTCAGTTGAAGCATCGACATACATTAGAGGTACCTAAAGTTAGTTCGGGTAGAAATTCAAGGGATGGTAGTGACGCGGTGTTTACGAGTGGAAGATTCTCTCCAACTTCGGTAGCTACAGCAGGTGCTAGACGTGGATCCTCAAGTATCAATAGACGAAATACACAATCGATACATTCTAATATGCCTCACGAGGAGGTTCCTCCGGATGAGGATGCACTTAGATGGGCAGAAGCTGTACGACAGAAGCGTGCGAGTAAGAGAAGAAAGAAGGATGAGGAAGATGATGATAGAGTGGTTGTGGGAACGAAGGTCGATCAAAACCATGTTAATTGGGTTACGGCATATAACATGTTGACAGGCATTCGTTTTACCGTTTCGAGAACGAACGCGAAGCTTGATAGACCATTGACTGATGCAGATTTCGAGGCCAAGCACAAATTCTCGTTTGATATGTAGGTTACAATCAATATGTGTGAAACGACTTGGCTAATACTATACACAGTACTGGGAATGAGTTGACCCCATCTGCAAAGTACGATTTCAAATTCAAGGACTACGCGCCATGGGTATTTCGAAGTCTTCGGGCAAGATTCAAGTTGGATCCTGCAGATTATCTCATGTCATTGACAAGCAAATACATTCTTTCTGAATTAGGATCACCTGGAAAGAGTGGAAGTTTCTTCTACTTCTCGAGAGATTACAAATATATCATCAAAACGATTCATCACTCCGAGCATAAGTTCTTGAGAAAGATTTTGAAGGATTATTACCACCATGTGGAGGACAATCCTAACACACTTCTATCCCAATTTTATGGACTTCATCGAGTGAAGATTCCTTATGGAAGAAAGATTCATTTTGTGGTCATGAACAACCTGTTCCCACCACACCGCGATGTCCATCAAACCTTTGATTTGAAAGGATCAACCATTGGTCGAGATTTCAAAGAGGAGAACCTAGAACAAAACCCCCGTGCTACGCTCAAGGACTTGAATTGGCTTCGACGAAACCTTCACCTGGAATTTGGGCCGGAAAAGAGACGAGTCTTCTTCGAACAAATGGAGAAGGATGTAGCATTATTGCAAAAACTGAAGATTATGGATTATAGTATGTTGGTCGGAATACATGATTTGACTAAGGGGAACGAAGAAAATCTACGGGACAAGACTTTACAAGTCTTCCAACCCGGGGGAGATAGCCCAGTAGATGATTCTGGACCACCTGGACCTTTAATGAGAACTCCGAGTAAACTGGAGAGTGCTAGGAAAGCGAGAGAATTACGCCAGATCATCAAGCAGGAAAAGCCAATTCCAATGGGACAAAGCAGTTCACGAATGCCGGATGAAATTGAAGAAGAAAACAAGAAAGATTTCACATTCTACAGTGACGATGGTGGATTCCGAGCTACACATGAAGATAATAGTCCTGGAGAGGAAATTTTCTTCTTGTCGATTATTGATTGTCTTACTCATTATGGCACTCTAAAGAAACTCGAACATCTCTTCAGTAAGTCAACTTGATTTTGTGGTGGTAATCTGAGCTAATACAAAAACAGAGGGTCTCAAGCATGATAAGAAACTGATTTCTCCAATCAACCCCCAACCTTATGGCGACCGTTTTATCGACTTTATTGAGGGAATCACAAAATCTCAAGAAGAAGCCGCCCGAGAAGAAGAATGTCCTCTCCCACCCGTACCCCACACAGACTCCAACCTTACCATGGGTTCTACACGCCGACGTTCAAATAGTGCACATATGCATCGTACCCTCACAAACAACACTACCATTCAACGTGCTGAAAATGAAGCCTTGAGAACTGAGCATGATGGAAGACGAGAGTATATCGAACCTAGAACCGTATCGACAGTTAGAAGCCCAAGTGCAGAAAGGACGAATGGGCTACAGGGACAGATACTTCCAGTTGTCGAGGAAATGGGAGAAGCGAGTAGTACAGGAGGAAGAAGTGGAAGGAGTATTAGGAGTACACATGATGATGACGAGAGAAGGCCAGCTACGCCTGCCAAAGATTATCCTCCCAGTTTGAATGATAATCAAGGAAGACCGCAAAGTTTAAGGAGGATGATTAGCAGGAGTAGCTTGGAGAAACAATTACCGCCTTTGCCGCCAAATGGAAGAGGGGTGGAAGAGAAAGATTCTGGGATTGGGATAGGGAGATGATTTGTATAAACAGGGATTGCTTAGGGATGGATACAAGAGGTGTGAAATAATACATAGCAAGTTGATAAGGATTAGAGTTGGAGCAATAGTCAGTAGGCGCAGTGCAGTAGGTGGAGGATAAGATAAGATACCATGATACCATCTAGCGAATCGCCTTTTTTACTTTACTTTCCTTTTACTTTCTTTTTCTCTGGGAGGTTTTTGTGGGATGGGAAACTTTCATTGAATCTTAATCACTTTTTTTCTTTTACCTCTGCTTGCTTTGAGTTTTACTAGGACTGCCATTGACTGGCTTGGTTGGTTTAGAGGGTCGTCATCGTATTCGTAGTCGAGTTTCTTTTGTGTTTGTTTATTGTGGAAGTTGATTGAGGGGAAGGGAAAGAGGAGATATGAGAGAGGCGGGGTGATGAATGAGGGAGGAGAAGATGGGGGGATGGAGTGAGGAAAGATGAATGGGTGACACAATCTCTACTATTGTTTGTTTCTTTGAGTTTGAGTTTGAGTTTGGTGGGGTGAGAGTTTTGGGTAGGGGGAGAGGGAGGAGATGAGATGAGATGGAAAGGGAGAAAAAAAGTTTTGTAGATAGATTTGGTTATGTTGTTGTTGTTGCTTGTGTTGGTGGTGTTTTTGTTGGATGGATGATAGATCGTTGAGAGAGTGGATATGGAATCAAAACAATAGTCGAATATTGGTGTTGGTGTTGGTGTTGATGAGATTGATGGTGGTTATAGTTGTGGTTGTGGTTGTGGTGTAAATTGTGTAAATTGGATGGATGGATGGATGGATGGATGGATGTATATAGGGGGTTTTGAGGGGAGGGAAAGGGAAGGGAAGGGAGGAGGGGGAGTGTAGATACGATAGCATTGGATAGCATTGGATTGGGTAGAGAATTGAATGAGATATGTAAAAGAATTGTAGTTTTTACTTTTTGTGTTTTTGTGTTTTGTGGTGTGTGTGGTGTGTGGTGTGTGGTGTGTGGGTTCTGAGGTTGGGGTTTGTTTTTTGTGAGTGTGAGAGTGAGTGTGAGTGTGAGGGTGAAGGTGAGAGTATGCATTAGAATTATAAGTGTGGGTAGTAAGTACTAAGTACTAAGTAGTTCTTAACTTCTTATATATATAGATAAAGTTTGTGGAAGGTAGATGGGTGGATTTTGCTTATGCTTATGCTTATACTCCTTCTTTCTTTCTTTCTTTCTTTCTTTCTTTCCTGGTGGTGGTGGTTTCCGGAATGGTATGGGTTGTATAGCTAATAGGGGAGAGGAGAGGAGAGGAGCGGAGGGAATGGCCGTGCTTGCTCGCTTGTTTTGTTTTGTTTTGTTTTGTTTTATTTCGTTGTGGAAAGAGGGAGAGATAGTGGTGTGGTTTCCTAATTAGGAAATTTGTTGAGCTCTTTGGTTTATTTATTTTTGGGTTCTTCTTTACTTGGGATACTTCATTCTGACTCGGAACACTTCTTCTTTGCTCACCATTCTCTGATTTATATACGAGACTCAAACTCACATACGAGACTCAAACTCACATACGAGACTCAAACTCATATACGAGACTCAAACTCACAATACTCTGATTCACATACACGAAACTCAAACTCATATTCCATCATACTAGTTTTGCGTCCTTGTTGATTCATATGAATGTGAATGGATCCAAACGCTCAGTCTTTTGAGCTGGGACAAGGTCGGATACTGAATGAAGAAGATAGAGAGAATTCGTTATTAGGTAGATTGCAACACTTGGATTTGGAAGGAGAGAAGGAGACGGAACAGGGTGGGTTGGTGCTGCAGTGGGGTCAGTCGCTGCAAGGAGCTCAGCTACAACAGACAT
Source organism: Botrytis tulipae (assembly GCA_004786125.1). Taxonomy (NCBI): domain Eukaryota; kingdom Fungi; phylum Ascomycota; class Leotiomycetes; order Helotiales; family Sclerotiniaceae; genus Botrytis; species Botrytis tulipae. The sequence continues at coordinate 103,044 of PQXH01000092.1, forward strand.
ATAGAAACGGACATCCCAACCAAAATCAAACCTTCTTCCATACGGGCTCGACTGGAGCACATAATCTTCGATCATCAAGCGACGTGGGCGTACAGAGAAGCTCACCAGCACCTGGCAGTTTGCAATCACTGGGTGCCTTTCATATCAATCAAGGACAACAACAATTCTTAAATTCCTCTCACCCACTGACATCAAGTTCAGCACAGGCTACCTTTCAAGGCAAATTTAATCAGAGTCAAAAATCCTACAATTGGGCACAGCCAGCACAACCACTGGGATACCTCCCTTCTTCTGCATTTCTGACGAGAAATCTCAACGGCTTGCCACTTACTGTTGGATCTCCGATAGTAGGAGAAAGTCGCGAGCCAGTTGAGGGTATAGAGAACGAAATTCTCGAGCTCGAGGGACAGGTTGAACAAGAGTACAAAGAATTTTGTTATCACCGCTCAATACGACAAAACAGAGAAGTTAGCTTCGATAACCTCAAAGCGTACGTTGCTATACTTGAACAGACCCTGTTAAACACATTCCAACGAAGTCAACAACTCCAAATCAAGCTCTTGTTCGGCGCAGATATCGGAAATCAATTTGAAAACTTGGTTGCAACACTATCGACACACTTGTTCCCACAAGTAGAAGAGAAGTATATGAAGCGTAATTGGGAAAAAATACTCCGTGGGAAACGTCCTCTACCCCGATTTCCACCTGGTGGTCCTGTATATCTGAACAGGGCACCTAAACTATTCAAGATTCAAATCAAGCTTGTGATCAGAGCCTACACGATCCTCGAAAGTGGTTTGTGTGTCTGCAAAATTACGGAAAAGGAATACGACGACAGCATTGACGTAGAATCAGTTCACGAACTACAAGAATACCAATTCGAAGAGGCTTGCACTGACGTCGAGTACCCTTCTGATACCTTTCCCATCCCTAATAGCTTTTTGCCTACTACCAGTGAAGGGGGAAAGATTCCGGTTCAGAGCTTCGCTCGTGTTATAGAGAGAATATCGTACTTTTTTTGTTTTGATCCTCCATTGAGTCCAGACACTGTACCTTTGGAGAACCTAGTAGCGAAGGATAAGGATCTGGGTAAGTGGATAGTCCTGATAGTCCTGAGCCCTGAAAATGGACATGCTGGATCGATCTTCTTATTGACATACTGATTGACTCTTAGAACAAATTTTCCCTGTGGAAAAAGCCAATACTGTATCAGTTAATTGGCGTGTCTCCTGGTAAATTGGTTACCACGCACCGTATTACCCATTTATTATTCGTTGTTTGTTTGTTTGGCAAAATATTCAAAATGCATCTTTGGGCTGGCTCGGGTTCGGCCAGTGGGAAAGAGACTGTTAGACGAAGAGAGAGAACTCCTATTAAGACAGGCACAATTCTCAGGAAGAGAAAGAGTAGTGCTAGGATTGGATTTGGAATGGATGGTTTGGGTTCCTCTGAAGATATTGGGAAATCAAGTCCAGATCCAAGTCCTAGAAGAGACTCAGGAGTAGACTCTGTTATGGCATCTGAAGTCGATTCCGATGATTCAATCATTACTGTTATTAGTATTCCAACTTATGATATTGAGGAAGATATGGTTAAGCCTTTGAATGTTGGGTCGCTCGATGGTGAGGGAAATCTCATTACGATTGGAAAGATGGAAAGTGGTTTGAAGATGTTGCGAGAAGATAAGATGGGTAAGAATCTTCATGATGAGTTGGAACATTCATCAACTCCGAGTAGGGTAAAAGGGAAAAGTATTGCGTCGATGGATATGGATGATTCAAATGGAGAGGGCAAAGATGACTTTTCTTCGTCATTGAGAGGTCTCAGTCGTATCCTGGCGAGTAACCATAGGATGTTTCTAGCAAGTAGGGAGGAGGAAGATCGAATCGAAGATTCGGATAATAATGTTTTCGCTAAGAACAAATCAGTGGGTACTAAACATAGTATTTCAACGGGTTTACCACTACCATCAGGCATCCTCGGCACACCTGCCGAAGATACACAAGCTGTTTGGCATGAATACGCGTTTTCTGGAGGCAAAAATGAGTCAGATTCTCATATCACATCAGTGGCTAGCTGTGATAATATCAATAGCTCTGAGAGCGAGAATGAGCTGGAAAGACTTTTCAAGGTGGATTCAGTACATACTTCAGAACCTGAAATTCGAGATGGATATCTATCTTACGAAGTTTCCACTCCTATTAACATTAAAGAATTCGTTTTCGATCCCGAAAATGAGAACAAGCCGGCGTGTTACTCTAATGTGGGGTGCGTACAAGATTCGGAAACCGAGAGGAAGGATAAATATCCTGATTTAAAGATTACTCATGAAATCGATATCAATTGGAATCTCACAGAAGAAGAGGAGGAGCCGAAAAAAATAGTCAAAAGTCCACATGAACAACTTTGGGATGAGATATCGAAATCTGTTGATAAAGCTCTCGATGCATCGCAAGAGAATAGACGGAAAGAGAGCATTCGAGGATTTTCTCTCAAAGTACCTCATTTGGTACATGAGGCTAAGCAGGGTCTTTATCGCTCGCCTTCTCCTACTCGTTCTAGCAAAAGTAATGAGATTGTGGGGGAGGTGAGTTCGTTGAAGGAGATAGAGTTTTGTGCTAGCGGACTCAAAGATTGTGGTATGGGGGAAGGTAATTTGGTAGCAAGTATTGAGGAGTTAGGCAAAGACTGCTCAGCTCAAATGCAAAGAAAGGATGATCGTACGAGTGCGAGTCGAGAGGGGGTTTCGAGTAATTTTGGAAGCCCGATCTCGTTGTCTGTGATGGGGAGAGGGGGAATAGATTATCCTGAGTCTGGGTTGACGGAAGATGAGGGTGATTTGGGTGTGAGTGTTGGTGTGGGTGATGGAAACTGCAAATCGTCGGATTCTCCGTGTCGGCAAGTTAAGATGTATATTCCTGGGGATGAGGTTGATGGGCACTTTTCAGATCATAAGGGAATTCGTGAAGACTCGGTAGAACGTGAGAATGAACGCGATATTGCGAATTCGGAGCGCTTTTCGCCTGTGCATCAGAGAGTCATACAATTGATGACACCTAAGCATGGTCGGTATCGCACGGTCAGAGAAAAAGTTGGTAAAACCCCAGCGAGGTATCGGATGTTTGATGCGCAGGTAAACGAGAAGAATGCGTCGCAGGAACTTGGAAGTGTTGCTATGGAGAAAAAGGCTTCGCAATATCCGGCGAAAGAGAGAGCTTTCTCACAGCCTTGTTTTTCGAAAGATTTGAACTGGGTTCATCATTTTTCGCCCGGTTCATTTAAAGTCGATAAGTCTAAGGATTCTGATGGAAATGGATCAGAGGAATGGTTGCTGGGAACGGAAGAATGTAGTGAGATTGAAGAGGAGATGGAAAAATTCTGGAAAGTCAATTCGGAGGGACCGATGGCTGAGTTTAGGAAGGCGATGGAGAATGTGAATACGGAGATTGAGATTGAGAGAGAAGAAAGAAAGGAACTTCCGGTGATGGATCGAAAGATGAAGAGGAAGATAGCGGATTTAGGATCGTGGGAATCCACGACGGATGAGAATGAACGTGTTACGATGGGCAGTTCGCAGGTTGAATTTCGTGATGGTGAGTTTCTCTGGTTTCTTGTTTGAGTATTGGAATGAATTGTGCTGATGAAGATTGTAGTTCCTACGATTATACGTCGTTCTATGCCTCAATTGGATGGCCCTAGCTCGCCACCATTGCTAGTGGCGGAGTCTCCGGCTGGAAGTACTCGCTCTCCATCTCCTCGTAAGAGACTACAAAAGGTTAATCGGTCGAAATCGCCTACTTTGATGAAGTCGTCTAGTTCTTCGCTGGGGAAGATTTTCCAGAATTCGAGGGTGGAGGGGATGGAGGGGGAGATTAGGGATTTGAAGAGGGAAGTTGAGGAGTTGAAAAATATGGTTGGGAAGTTGGAGAGGGAATTTGAAGGGGCTGTGGGTTTTGGGGGCGAAGGTGCGGGTGTGGATAAGATAGAGGAGCGGTTAATGGATAAAATGAAGGATGTTTGGAGTGTGGTTTATGGGAAAGATTGGGAGGAAGAGGGGATTGGCGAGGAAGGACGGAGCTGGATAAATTTGGAGGAGATAGAGTGGATGAGAGAGGTTAGGGATGTGGGATTATTGAAGATCGTGGGAAGGATGAAGAAGGAGAAAGATATGGAGGAGATTATGCGTGCGGTGGATGGATTCTTGAAGGGAAAACGAAACAAATCATTTGAGAAAGATCTCATGGTACCGAGTTCGATAAATCCTAAGCTTGGGGATGAGGATGTTTCTGTTCCGAAAACATCGATGGATAAACGCGAGAGTAGGAAGTCGGCGATTGGTGGGAGGTTGAGAATAGATGAGTCTTGTACTGTAATACCGCAGCGAGAGATTGGAGAATTGTCCGAGGATGAGGTGGGACTGGAGGGGGGGATTGCGGGATTGAAGGGAGAAAGATGGGATTTGAAGGATGAGAAGAGTGAGGAATCTGATATGGGGATGCTTGGTGATGTTCGAGCGGGAGGTTGGATTATCAGTAGGGATTCGAAGTTATTGGATTCAGAAGTGAGGGATTGTGATTTGGTATCTGATGTACCTTTGCGTGTGGACCGGACCGGGGCTCAATCTGAGAGTAGGACTCCGCGTCCTTTGAATATACAAAAGCTTTCAGACCTGCCACGTCTTGAAAGTAATGAAGAGATTGAGAGAGAAAGGATGAGGAAAGCGGAGGAGAGCAGGAAGAGCGAGACGGTTTGTGGAAGGGTGACTCGGAATAAAAAGTGCGGAAAGCGAGGTGGTGATAATGAATCTGAGTTGGAACAACTTGATGAGGGCTTTGATAAGGAGGACAAAGCCAATAGGAAGGTGGAGATGAGATATGTTGATAGCGAGGGGAATTTTATGGATCAGCGAGATGCTTTTAGACATCTATCGAGCCAGTTCAAGGGCCTGAAAGGTGGTAGAAGAAGAGAGAAAGGAAAGGGGAAGGAGGTTGAGAGATTGACTGGAATTGTGGGAGAGGGTGTTGGAGTGATGGGATGTGAACATGGGTGTAAGATTATCAGAGGTCGGAGATTGGATGATATGGAAATGGAGGAGTTGCTTGATGCTGAAATTCTGGGGGGAAAGGGTACGGAAATGGAGAAGAGTGATTTTGATGTATCGGTGAAAAGAAACGGAAAGGGGGTAGGAGTAGAAAGAGGGGTGGAGGAGGCAGAAAAGAAAGTGGAAGATCTGGTTAAAGATTTATTAACGAAACAGGAAGGAGAAAGAATGAAAAGAGAGGAATGGTGGGAGAGGGAACGGGAAGGGGATAAGAAGGAGATTCAGAGACTTGGGGGTGTGGTGGAGGAATTGAGGGAGTTAGTTTTGAGTGGGGTAGAGAAGGGGAAGGAGAAGGAGGAGGGAGGGGTTTGTGGTCGTGAGAGGAGGATGTTGGAAGAGGATGTATATGAAGATAAAGATAAAGATGAAATGCACGATTGTGATAAACCGGGTTGTTGGTGTCAACCGAGTGGAAGTGGAAGCGGGGCGAAGGGTGGGAGGAAAGGTGGAAAGAAACATGAATGTGGTGCGAGTAACGTGGCGAATATGAGGGCGAGGGATGTTTATGGTGATGGGGATGAAGATGAAGATGGAGAGTGGGATTCTGAAGAAAGGGGAGTGAGAAGTGGAAATGGGAAGGGCTTCTGGGATTGGGTTGGTGGAGGGATTTTGTGGAGACAGGATTGAGGAATTAATGGATGGATGGGGAAGATGGAGAAAAGGGGGGTGGGAAGGGAGGAAGATGATTATGAAATGGTGGGTGGCGGTTTATTGTTGTTTTTGTTGCTTTATTAGGGTGTGACTGGGATTGTGATGATATTGGCATTCGTAAGAACAGCATGGGATGATTAAGAAGGAAACACTTTTGGGGGAGCGTGTGTCTGTTTGTTCAATGTTTTATATGTTTAACATCATGGATAGATGGATGGATGAATGGGGAGAGGATGAATAAGGTCTAAGATGGGATGGTTAAATGGTATGCAAGACTCCGGGAAAGAGTGGAAGGGGATTGATTATGATTGATGTTGTTATTGCGATTGTTATTACTACTGATTAGAAGAGAGTTGAAAGCAAAGAAGAGGAAAGTAGAGATTAAATTAGAGTAGAGTAGGTGGATTAGATTAGAATCAATGAGAATCGATTAAATTAGAATAATGAATAATTAGATGAAGAATGAATGAATGAATGATAGGGTAATAGATAGAAGTATAGATTGAAATGATATTCTTTGAAATTTGATTGAGAGGGAGCTGTGAGGGTAATGGGAATTAAATTGTTGAGAGAATTAAAGGGTTAAGTGAAGGGAGGGGAGAGAGAGACTCATTGTGGAATAAGCGAGAGGGGTAAGGGGAGGATGATGAGTGGGGAGTGGGTGGTATAGTGGATGAGAGGTGAGATGGGTTGGGATGGGATAGGATAAAATAGGATGAAACATCTGTCATGAGGTCAATAATGTATTTGAACAATTTATTGTATTGATTGGTAGCGAATCGATTTACTATGTTATTGTTATGCTAGGTATATCCATCTCAATTCTCAATATACCGCCCAGAGCAAGAATATATTATGTTACCTACCTTCCTACCGCCTTGAACTCCATTCCCTAACTTTCTAACATTCATTCATATTCATTTGATGCATGTGCGCCTGTGCAAGTAAAGCAAACCCCGATCTAGCAAATAATACACGATTCTCCCATCCATATCCATGCCAAAGTGTAGCCATGAATAGGGTTGAGAGACTTAGGCAGTTCCTCGAGGCTTTGCTTTCGCCTTTGCCTTTTCCTTCTTCTCGTCCTTGACCTTCTTCTTCTTTGCCTCGTTCTTCTCATCGTTTTTACGTTTTAGATTGGCTCTCTCTTCGTCTGTTTTTGGGATGGGTTTGAAGAATCCCTCCAGTCGAGCTTGTTGTGACGATTTCAAATTCTTGGTGAGTTTTTGAGCAGCGCTGCGAACACGATCTTCCGAGAACCCCTTTTCGACAACGAGGAATTTGACGAGTCCTTCAATGTCGGGGGCTTCCCATTTGAAATCGCAATCCTCGTGGTCGGCGGGACGAACGTCGGGTTTGAAGAATAGTTCGCGGGCGTCTTGGTATGGCCAGTCTTCGGGAATGGCATAACGTTCTTTCTTGTCGGCAGTGATCCATGCGACTAGGGTTTCGAGATCGCCGTGTTCGCGAATGAGTTTGAGGGCGGTATGGGGACCGATTTTGGGTATAGGGTCGAGGTAATCGCAACCGAGGAGGATGCAAAGATCTACAAACTTTGGATCATGTTAGTATTGCGCCGGAGTTTGAGATAAGTGCAAAGGTTTCTTACTTGTTTGCGATCCATATTTAACCCTGTGAGAACTTTCTCCAAACTAACTTCTTGAATAGGTTCTTTGCGCTGTTCACTAAATGTAAGATGTCGAAGAAGAATAGGAGAATCGAAGCATAAAGTATCCATATCCTCACTTGCCGCAGCATAAACCTTTCCTGCTCGAGCCAACGCAGCACATTGTGCCTCTGCCTCTGTTGGCGCAATGATATATGGAATACCCATCAACTTCAACAATTTCTGACACTCTGCATTGTGTTCCCTAGTAACTCGAACGGTTCTCCTTGAAAACTTCTCAATATCTTCTGCGGTACCGGTTTCCTTTGCTTCTTCAAGTCCTTCTGTCGCAGTTGCTTTGCGCTGGAAACGTTTTGCTAATTCGCCGGACTTGAGTTTTGGTGGTGCACCGTCGAATACGTAGACTGGTTTGATACCATTGTCGACAATACGGAGAGTGCGGTAAAACATGCCCATCAAATGAGAGGTAGTTTCGCCATCTTCGTTTGTGAGCATCTCACCTCCAGAGCGGACGGCAATGAGGAAACTATAGATGGACATGGATCTGAAAGATGTTAGTTTCTAAAAAGTATAGATAGTATTGTAGGAAGTACATACGCATCCTAGATCAAAGTCAGTTAATTGCGCAAATGTAAGTGTAGAATGAATAGCAGCAAGGGACTTACAATCGCAACTTTTCTACCAAATTGATTTTTGATTTCTCCTTCCTTGACTGCATCAGGAGCTTCGTCCTTGATGATGGACATCAATTGTTTGATACCCATGATTGCGGTGGTGTTGTATCGAAACGTTGATGTTGATGTATGGTTCAAATTACAAAAAGTTGAGAAAGAGAGAAGACTTCTGAATTTGGATAGATTTTGGAGTTGACGCGAATGAAGTGCATGACGCGCGACCTTCTCGCGTTAAGTGGTTCAAGCCTTAGGCAAGAGAAGCCGCTACAATTTCAGGCACCCGATTCGTTTGCGGGGAAAACTATGAGACTACCAGGTATTCATATCTAGGGGCCGCTTGGAAGACCTTTACTACAAAGTCAACTAGCGATTATATGATCACCGGTGGATGTAAAGATTTGTCAACCTCTCTAGCTCATATTTTACACCTCCGTGGCTGATTTTCTCCATCTTCATACGGAATTATGGATTGACCGCATGGTTGAATCCTTACATGCCTATCTACGATACTTACATTGCAATATGTACACACGGATCGACAACCGTTTGTATCCGAACATGCCTCGGAGCTTCAAATTCAATTAAATGGTGGCCCGGATTAGTTTATAACTTTAGTACATCTGGGGAAGTGTTTATACCCAACAGCCTCTCTCACGTTTTCTTTATCTTCAAGTGATAATACAATTTACTTGTCGAATTCAAAGATGTATAGACCTATATTACGAAATGCCAGTAGGCAATTGGCAAATGCGAGACCGGTAGCTATCACTACTAGAGGTCTTGCTGCTCATGCTACCCCGCAGCCGTTTGATTGGAAAGATCCTTTAAACGCACGAAATCTTTTTACAGAGGAAGAAATAGCTATTTCAGAAACTGCGGAGCAATATTGCCAGGAGCGGATGTTACCTCGAGTTTTGCGTAAGTTTGTTAATTGTATGTTGGGAGCGCAAGCTAAAGGAGGGGTTGAATAGAGGCATATCGAGACGAACATTATGACCGAAAGATACTCGAAGAAATGGGAGAACTCGGGCTATTAGGAGCTACGATAAATGGTTACGACTGTGCTGGTGTATCAAATGTTGCTTCGGGACTTATTACCAAGGCAGTTGAACGAGTGGATAGTGGATATCGATCTGGAATGTCAGTACAGTCTTCGCTGGTAATGGGAGGTATCGATGAATTCGGCACACAAGAACAAAAGGAGAAGTACTTGCCAAAATTGGCAAAGGGGAAATTGTTGGGCTGTTTTGGATTGACAGAGCCGAATCATGGTAGTGATCCTGGGTCCATGGAGACCACTGCGAAACCTCATCCAACAAAGAAGGGCTATTATTCAATATCCGGAGCTAAGACATGGATCACAAATTCTCCAATCGCAGATGTATTCTTGGTATGGGCCAAGTTACAAGAGACTGGCAAGATTAGAGGTTTCATCATCGATCGAGCAGATTGTCCACCGGGGACCTTGGAAACACCTGCTTTGAAAGATAAAAATGGACTTCGAGCTTCCTTAACTGGTATGATTCAACTCGATGAATGTCCAGTACCTGAAGCGAATATGTTCCAAACAGTCGAGGGTCTTCGAGGACCATTTACTTGCTTGAATAGTGCAAGATATGGTATTGCTTGGGGTATGACAGGTGCGCTCGAAGATTGTATTGACCGAGCTAGAACATATGCTCTTGAACGAAAACAATTCAAAGGCAACCCATTAGCCAAATATCAACTCGTCCAGAAGAAGCTAGCGGATGCCGTCTCGGATGCGGCCTTTGGTACACTGGCTTGCGTTCAGGTTGGAAGACTCAAGGACAAGGGAGAAGCAGCACCGGAGATGATCAGTATGATTAAGAGACAGAATTGCGATGCTGCACTCCGGAATGCGAGGACATTACAGGAGATCTTTGGAGGTAACGCTGCGAGTGATGAGTATGGTATTGGAAGGCATGTTTCGAATTTGTTTGTCACCCAAACTTATGAAGGACAAAGTGATATTCATTGTAAGTTTTGCCTTGATCTTTTCTTACTAATTGATGATGTGATTCAAATCAAAGCTGACAAATGCGTTAGGTCTGATTTTGGGAAGAGCAATCACTGGTATTCAAGCATTTTGTTAATTGATCTGGGTTGAGTTGAATGAGTTAGCAAATGGAAATGAGAAATGAAGGTATGAGATATTGATTGGGCCATATAGAACTGGAAGTAGGATGGCCATCAAGGTGTCGGTTCTTGACTCTTGAAAAGGAGGCTTCTCTTTTAGAAAGGGGTGAATAGGAGGAATAGGTGTGTAGGAATTGTTACAAGATGCCTTGAATGAACAAAGAAATGGAAACCAGAAAATCAATATCAACAATGTCCTGAGCTTTGGTGAAATGGACCTCGTATATCTATCTTACTCACTCGTTATATCTTGACTCACATGAGAAACGTGAGAATATGAAATAATCGAATATATTTGACATCTCTCGAGGAGAAAAGTCTTTGGAATTTTGCCACCATTCGGATATTTTCGGGAACAGTGGAAGAAAGTGAAGAGACTTCTTGCATATTGAACGAATGGTAGATAGTTGAATGGATTGGTAAAGCTTATTATGTTTCGTGAATGGATTTGAAGATACATTACCAACTCAGGCAAATGTTGTTGATGGCCTTCTGTCCCATCCACATGTGAATTGTCATAGCTGTCATAGCCACCATCCACTCCGTGATTGCTCATGAATTGTGAAGAGTTGACAAGAAATTAGTAAGCTTCAAGTAAGTTCGAAGTGAATCCCCTCAATTCTATGGTATATGATTTGTTAATAAAAGAAGAGAAGTGAATGGATTTATAGCTGAATAATGGTGTGGGAGTATATCATAGGTTGGAATTATACTGCGCATTCGTAGATACTGCATCTTTGCCGCTTCTTTACAGCCCAAAATCGAACCAAATACCTAGGTAGGCCAAGGCACAAAACAAACCAAAAGCAAAGGCAAAACGACGGCTGGCTGCCCAAGAACATTCACCGTACAGTTATTATCTAACACAGACTCCGACTCAGACTCAGACTCAGACTTCTTCTTGATAAATACCTGGTAACCTACTTGATTTTACAACTGAATTCAAGGAAAGATATTCCGTCTTTAAAAGAACTCTTCTCCTCTTCTTTTTCTTCCTCTTCTTCCCATCTTTCCCCAAAGTACCTACTACCTACCGACCTACCCAGTATTCAAAAGAAAGAATACCCTCTACCCTCCCGCTACTCTCTCAACTCAAAGACAACAAAAAGTCAAGAACCTCTTGGTATGTACTCTAAGATCTTACTTGTTATTCCATTCAAAATCTCCCGCACTCTTTCTTTCTCCGTGTATTTGTCTATACTATAATATCTATTGATATAAAGATTTACCGCTTCTCTCTTCTTTACCATCGTGTACCCACAATCTCTATCCCCTTCCGTCATCTTCGGCATAGCCGCTCGCGTGTTTTTTTTATGGGTGGTCGCTAACAACAAAATCGTGTCTACCAGAAATCCCAGCCCACTTACTCACCAGTCCATTAAACTACTGCAACCTCGAGAAATTCATCAACATACTCGACAACCCTTCATACTACACAACACCCTCCACACAATAATACATACTTCAAAATGGCTTTGAAGAGAATCAACAAGGAACTCACAGACTTGGGCCGGTATGTTATATCTCTTGTCATTCTTGTCACCGCCACGACGTCTGAAAGATCTTGGTGGGGCTACTTCGTGAGCGGGGTCTGGTGCAGGATTATCCAAAACTTCATGACGGCGATGATATCTCGTGTGGATGGTATTGGGAATAGCATGCTAATATGATATTTGAATAGTGATCCTCCCTCATCATGCTCTGCTGGTCCTATAGGAGACGATTTGGTATGTTGTTCCTCCTTCAAAATTTGATGCCCCTTCGAGGCACAGAATGCCTTGGAATGCGCTCAAGATGGTCATCATATTATAACAAGTAAGATACATCGAAGAAAGGATACTAACATTATTTGTTTCATTTAGTTCCACTGGCAAGCTACTATCATGGGTCCTGTAAGTTTGATCTTATCTTCAAGTCTCTTTGGTCCGAGGCCCTTCTGCCAACGATCTTTGAAATCTCGAATTTCATGAGTTATCATGATCATCTATCAATGTACTAACATCTCTACTAGTCTGACTCACCATATACCGGAGGTGTCTTCTTCCTCGCCATTCATTTCCCTACCGACTACCCATTCAAGCCTCCCAAGGTCAGCTTCACAACCAGAATCTATCACCCAAACATCAACTCGAACGGAAGCATCTGTTTAGACATCTTGAGAGATCAATGGTCCCCAGCTTTGACTATCTCTAAAGGTATATTGTCACTGTCATTACACTTTGTTAATTTACAACTAATCATTTATTTTAGTCCTTTTGTCTATCTGCTCCATGCTCACCGACCCCAACCCCGATGACCCACTTGTTCCAGAGATCGCACACGTTTACAAGACCGACCGATCTAGATATGAGGCCACAGCCAGAGAATGGACCCGAAAATACGCCATCTAAATTACCTATTATAACCTTCAAATTACATATGACAAAGCATGACGGATCGGAATAATGGATGGGTTGATGAATTTCCTCTGTGTTCTCTCTATCTCTTCTATTCTATCCTATTGCGTAAAGGATTTGCTGGCGTCAACGAAACTCGATGAATGGACAACTTTTTGGTCTGGGTTTACTTAGGTACTTTACTCTTTTACACACGAAATACATTACATGGCAGACTTGTAAGCGCTACTGCTGGGGGGAATATTTTGCGATGGATTGGGGCAGAAATTGTGGGAGAGGCGAGAAAGATTTGTCGTGGATAGATATCGGAAGAATGCAATATGATGAATGAACGGATGGGTGGTGATGGATGATAAATAAGGGATGTGCTTGGGGAATTAGATGATCATGTTGCATGATGAACGGGTTGTCGTCGTCGTCACCGCCTTTTTCTTACTATTCCTCCTATTCTTTGATATTCAGGTCCATAGCATTACTCGGAGCTTTTCTTACTTTGTGATTTATTATTCTTTCTCGTTTCGTGATGCAACATTTTGGGAGGGGCAATTTATGAATGAGTGAAGATGTGAAATTTGAGACATGGTATTGGGTGTGAGATGTGATATCGATGAAAGAATGTGGAATTTGAAGGATATTTAGTATTATCCATCTGCCCATCCGTAACACAATACTGGGTATGAGAGGTAATTGAATGATTTGTTTGTCTCTTGTGGCATTGAATCATGATAACATTGACTAAGTTCTTTCTTTCATTGTTTCACTTCTGGATTTATGTACACGGTTATTTGGTTTGCGTGTTTTTGGTCGATGTTCTTGATATGGGGGCTTATTAGTATGTAAGTGCTTTTTGTTTGGTTTGGGTGTGAGGGAGAGGAATTCGTCGCTGGTGTATATGGGGTGAGATTTGGATCTGGATTTGAGTAGGAAGAGGGATTGAGGTTGGGGTGATGAGTGTTGCCGGGGAGTTGCTGGGATGGGGAGGGAGAGGTGTGATTGATGAGGGTGGTGGTGATGGTGATGATTTTTTCTTGTTGTTGCTGTTGTTGTTGTTGTTTGTGTGTTGAGGCATGGATGAGGAGGGAAAGTGAGGTAGGTACACAGTGTAACTTGTGATTGTGTAAGCGCTTGGGTTGATTCTGAGTTCTGAGTTCTGAGTTCTGAGTTCTGAGTTCTGAGTTCTGAGTTCTGAGAGGATGAGTGGGATTGACTGAATAATTGTCGTGAGGATGTTTAATGTTTGATGTTTGGGATTTGAGATCTGGGTTTGATGATGTGGGAATTTGAAAATGTTTCGGAGGTGTGGAAGGGAAGAGGGAATAGGGAAGAGAGACGAGGGAAGAGGGATGGTGCATATGGGGTTTGAGGTTTGTGAGGAGGGAGAGAGTGGTGATTTGTGAGGAGTTGGAGGGGGTGAGGGTATGTGTGAAGGATGTGTGTTGAGGATTCGGGACCGAGGGGGAGAGGTTGGAGAGATTGTGTTGTGGTGGGTGTGAAGATGATGAGGTTTTGGAAGGGGAGGGAAGGGATGCGGATGCGAGAGAGGGGATCGAGGGAGGGTAGTGGAAGGAAGGGAATTGGAACTGGTCTAGGTGCTAGGTTGCAAAGATATCTCTTGAAACTCTTGTGACTTTTCTCTTATGGTGTGAAGACTGTATCCTAATCTAATACCTGTCTATGATTCGACGCATTGTATTATGAGATCTAGATAGTAGATAGTATTCCTCGGTCATCTTTATGGATATATAATCATACATGCACGAATTCAACATAAATTTGTACCTAGCTAGCTACCTAGCTTCAACCTAAGTTCGGTACTGAATACCGGATACTGTTATGTGTATATGTATGGGGTTCCTTGTCTTTCATCAATATCAAACGGGAAGTTCTTCTCGTTTTGATTCTTGGGGTTTACAGAGGTGTGAGAATGAGTTTGAGATGGTGATGTGGGCTGATTTTGACGTACTATGGATAAACGATGTATCGGTATACGTGGAGATGTGTGTGAAGCGGAGCGGATGTAGGAAAAGGTTTGTCCAGATGCTTCGGATTGGAGGGTTGTGTATGGCATGGTAGGGCTGGATTTGTAGTTGGAGTGGTACTTGTTGTGTTCTTTGTGTTCTTTGTGTTGCGTAGGTAGGGGATCGACGGGAAGGATGGAACAGGAGGAGAGGGGGAGGTCTCGGTACGGATTGCTGAGTTGTATTTATCCATCCACCTATCTATAAATCGTATAGATACCTAGTTGAGCGATTATTGAGGATATTCTCATCGCAGCCGATCATTGAAGATACCTATTGATTGATCTATACCAGGGATTTTCTTGGGAGCATGAGATGGCGTAATGGGAATGGAAATATGGGCTGATGAGAGAAGAAATAGTGTAGCAAGGCTTGGGAGATCATACAATTGGTGTTGGGATATCGTACGCTGATATAGGTATTTGTATCTGATTAGCTGGTATCATCATCATGCGCGCCGTTGCCAATGTTGAATACTTTGATATTTGGTTATCCACAGGGCGCAAATAAGCTTTGAGGAGAGTCGAATGATACCCCTTCATCATGAGCTACACTCGCCAGCCACACTAGTACTTCCATATCCAAAATCACAAATTCAATAGGACAAGGCTTACCGCCGCCAATTTTTATTCTTAGTAATTCTCTGAGCCTCAAAAGTGCATCAAACATCTTGGATATTTTAAGGGTACTTGTTGTGCGATCATGTCAGATGCGTGTGTATTCTGATTGGCTACTGATTATGGCTTAGAGGATTCTGGTTTCAGTTTTTCGCAATGCATGCTAGGCTCGCACGCTCGCGCAGCGCTCTGGGCAGGTTTCGGGCGGGGATTTCTGGAACGAAGATAGGATACGGAGGCTTGGGGGTTACATTTGGGAGGTTTCGCAAACGGGGTTGTGTGTGGGATGGCGAGAGGTGTGGCGAGTGGGATTTTGGTGGTTTGGTTTGGTGAGGATGAGATACGATATATGACTTATCATAAGATTAAAAATTCAACAGCACAACAGCAACATTCTCGTAATCCTTTATTACAGTCAGTCAATTGGTCAACCCAAGTAATAACCGATTGAACGCGTGAACGGGTGAACTTCGTATCCTTGATGTATAGGATAATAATAACTGTTGCTCAGATTCGCGCTTATTAAGGTTCTCCGTAACAAATTTCGAACCCCATATCAAACAGACCAACCACGGCCCCTCTCAACCCATGTAACATCAATCCCCAATCCTCCCCTCGACCATTTTCTCTCCCACGTACCTTTCGGCAATCCTACTTGAAGACTTTTTCATCTCTCACACGTCCAAGAAGCTGATGAGACTAGACTTTAAACTCTCTAGTCAACTATGGCCACCACTACCACTGTTTCGAAGCCCCTCTCTCTGACCACCCATTACAACTCAGAGACGCTGGCTTCTCGACTCTCGAACCCATGAGACTAGATTTGTTCTATACATTATGCTCAGACACTTCCATACGAATCTAATTGTCAGGCCATCACATCCTGTTCCCCATGCATAAACGTGATGTTCTGAATGTTTTGTGACATTACCTTCCTCCCTCCTTCTCCTTGGCAGAAAGTTTCCTCGTTTCTTCCTATCTGCTCTGAACACCTCTTCTCTTGGATTTCTCTCGTCTTTTCTTTTGGGGATCTCTGCAAAGTGAAGTCACACAACTTTCGATATTAATTCGTTGATTTTGGGACAGCCATCGGTGCAGGCATTGATTACAGGTACGTTTTGAATTTGGACGCCGAGTGTCTTGTTGATTGCTGCAATACTTCTCTTGCAACTATATCGCAAGTCGGAATGAACTCTCTTACTGATGATTTTTGGGGGGTTTCAGTAGGCTTTTATCGTTTTTACGTTCATTCAAATAATTTTCTTTCGTTTTTACGATTACTTTCTTCTGGGAACTTCTGTCTATTCAGCAGGTCCTGAATCATATCACCCTTTAATACTACAACGATACCCACGCATAATTTGGACGAGGAGGAAAACGGAAGGAATTTCCCAAAAAGACCTTTAGAAATCACGATTCCAGGTCGCAAAATTTAAGATGTCTGAAAAGGCTTATGATAGAATGAGTACGGGATCGGTGAGGGTTTCGGAGAGATCAAGATGGCCACCATTGACGAGAATGTTGATGTCTGGTGAGATGACGGCGGAAATGCCGAGGGAATTGACGACGAGGGAGAAATTTGACAGATGGATGGTTAACGAGGGATATCGAAGATTGTGGGTCATCACTAGAATCATGGGAAGCATCGAGTTACTAACATCATTTCAGTTTCGTCTTCGTTTTCGCTTTACTCCATGTCATGGTTTTCACATTTGGATTCTTGAATTATCAGCTCAAGGATAGTTTCGGTATTGCTCGAAGTACATTTACCGTCACCTATGCGATTGCTAGATCCGCTGCTTTGACGCTACATTTCGATGTTGCTATGATTTTGTTCCCAGTTTGTCGTACTCTGATCTCTTTGGCACGTCAGACTCCTTTGAACGGCATCGTACAATTCGATAAGAATATCACTTTCCATATGCTTACAGCTTGGTCTATTGTATTCTTTTCTTGGGTACACACTATTGCGCATTGGAACAACTTTGCTCAAATTTCAGCAAAGAATAATCTCGGTATTGGCGGTTTCCTCCTCGCCAACTTTGTCAGTGGACCTGGATGGACTGGGTATGTTATGTTGGTTGCTCTCATGGCTATGGCCATTACTTCATACGAAAAGTATCGTCGGGCAAACTTCGAACGTTTCTGGTACACCCATCACTTTTTTGTCATCTTCTTTGTATTCTGGTCCGTCCACGGAGCTTTCTGCATGATTCAACCAGATACCGCACCTTACTGTGTTAGTGTTGGTACATCGGCTATTGGTGTCTTCTGGCAATACTGGATGTATGGTGGTTACATTTACCTCGCTGAACGTATTGCACGAGAAATCCGCGGGAAGCATAAGACCTATGTTTCGAAGGTTGTCCAACATCCTTCCAACGTTTGCGAAATTCAGATCAAGAAAGAGAATACAAAGACAAGAGCTGGTCAATATATCTTCTTCTGTTGTCCCGAGGTCTCGATTTATCAATACCATCCTTTCACTCTCACATCGGCTCCCGAAGAAGATTACATTTCCATTCATATTAGAATGGTAGGAGATTTTACTAGAGCTGTTGGAAAAGCCCTTGGGTGTGAATTCGATAAGCCAAAGGATGGGAAGGGAGGATCTCAAGTTGTTGGTGTCAATCAAGGCTCGCTAGGTTCTGATGGAGCTGATTCGGCTATTCGTCGCATCTTACCCCGTGTCTACGTCGATGGTCCATTTGGTTCCGCCTCTGAGGATGTTTTCAAATTCGAAGTCGCTATGCTTTGTGGTGCCGGTATTGGTGTTACTCCTTTCGCCTCGATTCTCAAATCCATCTGGTACCGCATGAACTATCCTCAAAAGAAGACGCGTCTCGGAAAGGTATATTTCTTCTGGATCTGTCGTGATTTCGGTTCTTTCGAATGGTTCCGTTCCCTGTTATTGGCAATCGAAGCCCAGGATATGGATAACAGGATTGAGATTCATACGTATTTGACGGCTAAGATTAAGGTGGATGATGCGACGAATATCATGATTAACGATGCAAATGCAGATCGTGATGCGATTACGGGGTTGAGAGCACCAACCAATTTTGGAAGACCTAATTGGGATATGATTTTCAAGAGTGTGAGGAAGATTCATAGTCCCAGTGAAGCGGGTGTGTTCTTCTGTGGTCCAAAGGTGTTGGGTAGTCAGTTGCATATCAAGTGTAATATGTATAGTGAGCCTGGTTAGTACATCCCATTTATCTCCTTTTTCACATTGATACAATGTACTAACACTGGAATAGGATTCAATTTCTGCTGGGGTAAAGAAAATTTCTAATCGTTACGACAACTTCACGTGCCACTGGGCACGATTCAAAGGGCAGCTGCATGCGTTACGAAGCAGCTTGGCTTCATTTATTTGACATCCATCTCATATCCATAGATGCATAAATATACCATTTTTTCATTCATTTCTGAAATACCCTCCTTTTTGAACTATATTGTTTCCTTTATGGGTTGTATGTGATGGGGGGTTTGGGTTTTGATTTGGATCAGAGATGGAGAGGAAGATGGAGGAGGAGGAAAAGGGAGAAGAGATATTTATTAGATTGATTGGTTCATGAGAAACATGGATGGATGAATGGACGATGGGTGCGCAGGGCGCAAGATACCAATCACTATATGAAAATTATGTTATTATATATTTTGATTATTATTGTTGTTGTTGCTGTGGTTGTGGTTTTTATGCATAGTATTAGGTATTAGAGATTGCAAAAGATTTGTTTGTATTAATAGTTAAAAATTATGATTGCTTTTTTATAGAGATGAAGAATAGGGAGTTAAAATTTGATGTTTTGAGAGTTAACAATTTGAGGAGGGGAGTTTGTGGTTTGTTAGTTATCCTCGAATACGTTGATATGTGGTTGATTGTGGATGGTGATCTGAATGTTGGGAAGATTGGGTGTGAGCTTCTGGGTTTCTCGAAGTAAGATTACGTATCGACCGACTTGGCCTGGGCAGTATGTTGGATTTGATGTCTTACTGTAGATACGTAAAGGGATTCGCGGTACTTGTACAGCTAGAAAGTACTCGAGCAAGTTCGAAGCTGGATACGTGTATTGCAAGAATCAAGATGGTGAACTACAAGGGGATGGTTGGTCATGGATGAGTTTGGTTTTCGTAGTAGTAGAGATGTACTGAGTATAGGTACTTTTTTTTTTTGGCTGTGTGAGGAATCATTGAATTACACGTGATGAGGCGAGAAGCTGGATGTTGTGTAGTTTGTAGTTTGTAGTTTGTAGTTTTATTCTGTTACTACCTGTGGAATTGTAACCTTATGTATAAAGTTTGAAAAGGACCCTTGAACCCTCGAGTTAATTGGATTCTCTCCCCTTTGTGTAGGTAGGTAGATAGGTGAGATTCTACAATTCTACAACCACTTTCCTTTAGATCGCTTCTAGGGTTTTAATTATATATATTGATTCGAAAAAGAAGCTTAAATCATTCTTTGGAAATTGGTTGTCGTTCTGGTCAATATCATTTATTGATTCTGGGATGGGTGGGGTGCAAGTGGGAGATATTTTTATTTGACTTTTTGTCATTTGAGAGCGTGTAATGCAGACAGAGTCCAAGTACCTATGTATTGTGTACATGATTCGATTTTCGGATTTCTTGCTCTTTTTACTCTTCTGGTTTCCTTCAAGTTTCTTTTGAGCATGCTTTTTCGGATATCGCTCTTTCTCGTGAATATCAAGATCAGTTTGTTCCGAATCACCGTTTCATATTCGGGGTGGAGTTTGAAGTCCAAGCACACGGATCTTGGCATCGGTAAGAATGCGCAAGTGAAGATTTGCCGGGATGGTCTCGGTGTAAGATTGGATGGGAGCCAATTGGGGAAACCAAGCGCGGTGCCAAGATTACATCGAGGTTTCGAAATCGTATGTATGGGTGGATGATTTTAAAATGAGAGTTGGGACGGGAGACAATAGTGGCTTGAAGGGGAAACGTCGTCAGGGGGTGATGATCGTATATTTGAAGAAGTGGTGGAGAGTTGAAGGGCTGTGAGCTTGCATCCGCGTATGGGAGATCATTGGATTGTGGAGATGTGTTACTGCATTAGGGGATTGTCGGAGGGATAAATGGAGGTGGTGACTACTTGTGGAAAAAGTTTGGAACAAGAATGGGTGCATAAAACAAAAAAGGGTTATAGAGGACCCAGGAGAGCTTGGATATAGGTGGAGATGTACAGAACCAAGTACTGAGAACTTACACATCTCAGTCTCACAAAGTCTGCACGTCTCGGCGTATATCCGTTCAGATATCGAACGCCGGTCTTGGTATTTTCTCTTCTCGACACACTGCCAGGATGGATACAGTATATCGCGAACGAAGACTCCGTAAACACGACGGAGCCAGCCCGAGAATGGCGATTAAGCTTAACGGCGTCGTGGCATGTTGATTAACTTGTTCTATACCTTTCTTTTTTCATTCTTGATGAAGAGGGAAGATTTTGATTGGGTGGGCTTAGCAAGTGGCAAGCCGTACTAAAAGTGCAGTTGAATGAGACAATGCGTTAGGTGGATATGCAATAATTGAATTTTGAGAGGGTGATTGACGATATATGAAGATGGGTGAATTCCTGTTTCGTTTCAATTTCCCCTTGGTCTGTTCGTCTGATATTCTTATCCTATTATTTTGATATTACTGGTTTTGTGGAACATTTTCTTTTTGTTCCAAGGAGAGATTATTTTATGAGTGGGAAATTTGGGAAAAAGATTTGAAGAGGGGATTCATTCATTGCAGATATTATTACTGTATCTCTTGACGAGATTAGTCTTCTGGGAATTGGAAAGGGAATTTCTTCCTTGAGATATTCTTTGTACAACATTTACAACGCATACAATACAACCTGTGCAACTTCTTTATCGACTCGACAGGCTCGAGCTCAAGACATTACAGCATAACACTACACAAGGGGAGATTATCTGAAAGAAATCTCTTTATCCATTCTTTCAACCATCACTACAACGAACCCACATTCTTTCAACGCCCGTTTCAGTTTCTTTGAGAAGAACATTTCCTTTGGGAGAGGGGGTTTAAAATACATCATCTCAACTAGACCTATCACGAACACCGATATCACAAGATCACAACACAAGGTCTTTGTGTGAATCTTCGCCCATTGCGAAATAGATTTCTTTGACTCAGCCTGGGAACCAAATCATAAAGTTATTGATACCACCCCGGGGCTTGGAACTTAGTTTGAACTTTGGAACTGATTGGAACTTCTTTCAATATCATTTTTAATACTTTGCATTTTACCTATTCAGTATTGCTGGATCAACATTTTATTTTCGAACTTACAAGAGATTACTTTCGCATTGCTGGATAGCATATCATTTACCTTTCAGGTTGATCAATCGGTCCGATCGACTTTGTACAAATTTACTTGCGGAGAACAATATACATATCCTACCCACTCGTTACATCGGGAACGTCATAAACATCACATCAAGCCACAATGTATATTCCACGCCTTTCCTCCACTCTCAACGCCCCAGCCCTCACCACCCGCGCGGAATCCCCTCCTACCTCCATCGCTAGCGAGGGATTCTGGGAAGTGCAATTTAATTTCTGGGGTACCATCCTTGCGTTCATCGTCGCCATCGCTATTATCACTGGAATTTTGACATGGTGTTTAGTGTGTCGCGGCAAGCGGATACAGAAGAAACTCGCCAAAGCCAAGGAAAAGGAACGGGAAGAGGAAGAGAGAGCCAAGAATGAAATGATGGGGAAGGTTCTGGGAGGCAGCGCAAATGGAGTTGCGAGAAATGGGAGTAAATTGAGTGTGGGAAGAAATGGGACGGTGAGGAAAAGCGAGATTAGCAGGCCATTTCCAGCGAGGTCAGAGAGCTCGGGGAGTGTGGACTCGATGGATGAGAAGAGGGAGTTGGAGATGGAGTATGAGAGGCAGAGTGGAAGGGATAATCACTGGTCTGAGAGGGCGGCATGGAAAGAAGAGATGGCGGGGACGGAGAGTCCGGTTCCGTCGTATCATTCGAGGGAGAGGAATGGGGATGAGGAGAAGAGCGAGTGGAGGACGGAGAGTTTGAGAGGGGCTGATACCGTCGGAAGTGGAAATGCAAGTTCCACGCATGTGAATGGAAACGCAAATGCAGGAAATCCATGGCATAGGATCGAGGTTAATGGAACGGTCTATATGGGTAGAGAAAGAGGTGATTCAGCATATTTGGAAGATAAAGAGATCAAATTTGTGTAGGATTGAGTGGTGTTATTCATTCCAGGGTCCTTTGAGTCAGATTTCATGATTCACTGGGTGATTCATACATGTACTGACGAGATGTCATGTGTCCTGAATTGAGCAACCCCTCATTTCTGTATGGAATTTTGAACTTCTGATGGAGAGTTTGATGGGTTGGTGCAGAAGGGTTGATAAGGGATGGGATGGGATAGAATGGGAATGGGAATGGGAACGTAGGAAATGATACCATAGGATACGTTTGAAATTTGATAGCGGAATTTGCATAACTAGCTTGATAGTGCTTAATATTCCTAAGCAACAGTGATGGTGCGATGCACGCATCCTTACTTATCTCTATACATCTATACATACATATATTAATTTCTAATCATATGACATCATATTGTATAACATTTTGGAATGAATTCACGTGAAGTTTGAAGTATGGAGATGTGAGTGAGAGGAGAATGCTTTGGGAAGAATTTTTCTTTATGTGTGTGTGTGTGTCTTTATTTCTGGTATGGAATAAGATAACTACCTAGTGGTTAGTCTTTACATCTTTTTCTATACCTAATATGTATTTATAGACGCGAGTCTCGAGAATCGGAATAGATGTACTGGCGAGATCAAATATAGAATACCCAGGTAAAAAAAAATACCTCCATCCTCTCCTCTCCAGTACACAAATCATTTTCTTTCACTGCTTACAATCATTTTTAAGAATACCTTTTTTTTCCTTGATACATATTTCTCAACAAAGCCATCTTTTCTATTCCTTTCCCTCTCCTATCCTCTCACAAAGCACTCGCTATACAAACAATTTCTCAATTGTCAGCCTACAAAAACCCCTATCACTGCTTTCTACATCGTCTCTACAAAGAGCGTCTACAATGGAAGATATCTTTTCTTTCTCCATTGTACCTAGTATCTTTGCTCAGCGATACGCATAAAGAGAGTCTTTATTCCCATTGTGCGATTGTCAATTCTCGTCTTGAGTTATCTTATATATACCTTCCCGTCCTTGCGGTTTTGCGTCTTCGTTCTTGATTTTGCTATACTATAAAACAAATCAAATAAATTAATAAGATAACAAATAAATAGAGTCTATCACTTTACTTATATACACTACTATACACATACATACTTCTCCAGCCAAGGAAGAAACCAAAGTATAAAAATCAAAAGATACAAAACACACTCAATAAATAAAGTCCAAACAAAAACATGGCGCCCGCACCACCCCCACAAACAAGCGCCTCGAGCGTCCTCAACTCACCTACATCCATCACAGCACTGCTCCCAATCACCGTCGCCAAAGCCCTCGAAACCGGCTCCGCGTCCAGAATCCCCTCTATCGAAATCCTCCCTCCAAAATCCACTTCCGCCCCAAAAAGCATCCCCACATCCACATTTTCTACCTCCATCATATCCAAAACCAGTTCTACCATCTCTAGCACCGCTACCGCATCAGCGACATCTACTGCCGATAAAGGAATATTCACTCGTCCCTCTGGGAGTTTTACTGCGATCATCACGATGATTATCGTAGCGATTTTTGTGGCGTATTGTGTGATTAGGTGTTGTATTTGCAAGAGTATGAGGAAGAGGAAGGAGAGGAAGGAGTTGGAGAGGGAGAGGGGGGATTTGGAACGGGAAAGGGTGAGGCAGATGAGGGAGAGGGAGGCGATTGAGATGGCGGGGAGGATGAGAGAGAGGAGTAGGGAGAGGATGAGGAAGGATGGGTGGGAGGATGTGCTTTTGCATGGGAGACATGTTGGTTAGGGGGGATGGAATGAATCAATGAGTGCAGAGGTAAAGAAGGAATTACAAGGCAAATAAATAGAAGGAAGCCCCAGAGTATAGGAGTTTACTGGTAGGCAAGAAAGAAGGAGAGGGAAATCGGTAAGTTTAAAGGATAACCAGGCAGAATCTCCAATGGAGGAAAAGGAAACGGAAGATATAATTATATAGGTAAGTCCCCTCCCCCAAAAGGTAAAGTAATTCACAGGTAAGTCGTACATATTAGATGGCATCAGAGTCATAGGGAAAATATAAAGTTAATAAGATTAAGTTATTAAAGACCCGAGATTGCTTCGAGCTGTATTGATGCGATATGAATTGTTTGATGTGAACGCAACATGTTCAAATTATGACGTTTAACAATCCAACTACAATTTGGAGGAGTCCCAGGGACCCGGAGAAGTCTCTAATACTAAGATTGAACTTATAGGGTCTAGATAAAGGAAATATATAACATATAACATGAATGAGATATTATCATTTGCTCTCTCTTCCGTTCGTCTGGAATGACCAAGTACTCAACACACCAAGCTCTTTAGTTCGTCATTCTGTAAGTTATTGGACGCAGCAATGTATGAGTCTCCGCATTTGCTAACACAGTATGTATTGAACATCATAAGAGGTATTCAATTTGAGAAATACCAAAGTACCCAAGACTGAGCATTCAGTGCTTCATCAACATACGTGGTATATAATGAAAAATGATGATCGCTCTAGCAATTGATTGTAGATATAGACGTAGAAATAAGCAAGTACAAATTCTTTCGATACACTCTGAATATCTGAAAAGATTGACGCCATCGTAATAATCCCATGTCTGATAAGCTCCGCCCATACAAACAGAATCAATAACACTGCTTGAAACTTGAATTTCATGTATGATTTCGGTATCTATTGGCGACCGATAATCTTACATACCTACCTGATACGTAGGTAATAAGCATAAATCTCGACACCACCATATTAGGCACAATCTGACATGAATACCACCATACTGGCGTTCAAAGGTAACGGATCCGAAATTATTGCAAAACTAACTAGAGTTGCAAGTGATTACGACCATAATACACGAGGAGCACTGTGAATCGTCGATTATATATGAGGTAGTCGTCTAATTTCATGGATACGAAGGAACTTCCAATTGCCTTACAGTATTCGCTCCATAAGTCCATTTCTGCCTTGCAGTAAGCAGGGCATTTGCCAGAAAATTATGATTTTTACGATAGTTCAATATCAGTTATGGGTGCACTCGGTGACTACGCCGTAAAAGAATGTTCCTGTAGGCAGCTGTGCCGCAATTTCGACCAAATACGGAATATCTTCAAGGCAGCAATGCGACCCACACCACGATGAATATCCAAAATCATTAGTTTAAAAAGAAAGGTTGCGCACGCTGGTGCACAATATGAGTAGCAATAGCTTCGAGAAACAGACATATAGAGCGATAATTGTTCAATCGAGGACAAGATGGTCAAACAAGCAGAACCTCAAAGTAGCCCCATGCCTAGCATGCCTACAAGTGCCTCCAGCCAAATCCTGAAATCGAGCGGCTTTCGAAAGTTTTCTGCTGTGGCCATGATTGTTCTTCTTTATACTACTGCAACTCCGTTCAGTCCAATAGCATGGCTCACCTCCTCAATCGAAGGCTCGTTATTCCTCGATCGACTTCTCGCCGGCGCACTCCTCTTCGCAGCCATGTTTTTTCAATGGCAAGTTGCGGTACAAGCTTATCCCATTGCCATAATTCTCCCGACTGGTAATCGCACAACGATCTCAAACGGAAATATCGTACAATCAACTGGGGATGTGATCTGGATATACCAACCTTCGAAGTATTGGGAATATGTGTTAATGGAAGGGTTGGGATTGATAGCGGTTGAATGGGCAGGAGTAGAACTTATTAGGAGGGGTGTGGTCAGTGTGGTTATCGCGGCATTGTGGATAGTGGGTTGGAGTGTTACGCCAGAGCGAACGAAGAGACAGGCATGGGAATATTTGAAGAAATTTTGGTTTTGGATTGCGTTGGATGAGATTATGAGGGTGGGACGGGGTGGTGGCGGTATGAGGAGAAAGAGATGGTGAATTGTGGATGTTGACTGATGTGGTGTTTGTTGATTGAGAATAGTGTAGATTATGAGGAGCTCGAATCATCTGAATGGATGGACTAGAAGCTGTAGACGGAACAAGAAAAGAACCTGAAGGATCTCAATCAGGAATGCTCGAATCGAATCAACTTTGGTTCGCGGAGTAAGAGTTTATAGGAATATAATAAACATCAAATGTTGATCATCTTCTAGGGCTAACTTAAAGATGTAACTTTTACCAACAGTTTTGTCTTCCATACCTAGACGAAGACGAATCCGTTCACGATCAACCCCGCCAAACACATGTAACCACATGACATCCATAATTTCTTTCCAGCAATTCTGAGAACACTAGTTCTTCTGACAATTTGTTACTATGCACTTATTAGGAGACTAGGCACCACTCTTTCTTTGATACGTTGCAAAAAGACAAACGTGTTTTTAGAGATGGTCACGTGAATTAACATTCTCGCAGCATGCTCGAGCAATGTTAAGCTGGATCATTGTATCATGACCATCTTGATTGAAGCAATATATTTTAGGAATCAGGAGAAATTGATTAAATTTTACGGTATTGGCACGTCCACAACATAAACTCGATCACTGCTCCGCAGAATAGCACCAACCCCTGAGCTTCTACAACATTAAAACATAGAATCCTCAACATATCAAACCAATACCCCTTTATCCACGAGTAGAAGTGCCTCAAGTTTTGAATCGGAGTCCAAGAAAGATGCTTTGTAACATCTCCATGGAACTGAGAAGCACAACAGTCTGTTGGAGTGATCGTTCCTTATTTTCCACAATATACATATTCATCCAATCCTTGAAGTATATGAGGCCGACCCATCAGAATACCCCTTTCTTTCGAACCTTTCAGTAATCAGAATCGTCAGCCAAAGCAATCTGACCACGCTTTCCTTTGCCTTTCTTCCTGTTTCTCTGCTTTTGTTTCCGTCCTTTATTCCCGCCAGACGAGCCGGGTGTTTGATTTCGACTCTGCTTCTCAATGGCTAGTTTCTCGGCCTTCTTTTCCGCAATTAGGCTTAGTAGCTTCGCTCCAAAGTCTGAAGAATCTGTTTCAAATGTATCCTTAATGATTTGTTCCAATGAATGCCGTACTTCCCATGGCTCGTTATAGTTTTCGCTGATATGGCTTGCGCTGTCGTCGCTCGAATCGCTCAACATGATGTCAGGAAAAGCCTTGAGCGGCTGTTTGCCGTGTTGTTCTAAACCTTTATAAGTAATTTCGAGTTGACTGGGAAACACTTCAGACCATGTTATATTTTCTTCAATACAACTCACTTCAACATCGGCTCCGCGCTGGAGCATCATTTCCATTGCCCGAAAAATTACATTAAGAGTATCATGGTACCGAAGAGGAATGAATCTAGTACGAGTATGCACAACGTGAAGAAATATTTTCCACAAACTGCGACCGTGATATATCTCATTAAAGTTGGCGTTGTTTTCCAACAGAAACAGCAGTAATCTCAAACGAGGGTAGCCTTTTCCAAATTCAAATAAAAGACGATGAAAGCAAAGTACCATCAGAGGAGGATCATATTTCAGTCGCATCAGAGAGGAGTCTGATTTTATCTTCATCTCAACATAAGGAGATACATCATCTTCAACACATGCCGAAATCAAGTTCATCGTACTCCGTGAATCCGCCCTGTCGCCCTCGGAGACATCTTGATGAGGAACGCTTTCATCATAGGTGGTACAAGTAACATTATTACCATCAATAGGAGTAGGTTCAAATTGAGACTTATGCCAATATTCTAGCTGGTTAGCAGATGGGTTACGAAAATCCGAATACCGCTGAGCGGCTCTATCATATTCCTCAACCAACTGGGGGATATGGCCTTTGACCTTGGTTGAGGCAACCTCGCGTAGGTTCAAGATGAAGATAACCCAAATATTTCTCCAATATCCTTCCATTTCTCTTATAACTGTCGATAAAAGCGAATTATTCTTCGTACCCGCCTTGACTAAGTTTAAATACAAAATTGACCAAGTAAACCATGGATTGAATTCCAGGTATGATGTATGAGTAAGGAGTATTTCCCATGTCTTGGGCTTTTGTATGTATCCCCAAGCGGTTCTATGAATATAATTCACGTTGCCTGTGCTCTTGGCCAATTCCAAAAGCCCTCCACACCGGGTACGTAACACATGGGCGAGATCCTCCCCGCAATCCTCGAGGGACGTTCGGCGAAAGCAGGACGTTTCGTCTGCAAGTATAGCTTGATTGAAAGACTTAAAGCTCAATTTGTAGGCACCATAAAAATTTAGAGATGTGTTTCCTGACAAAATTATCCGCACTGTACTCTCTTTCAGTTGAAATATTTTTGAGGCCTCTACCATGTGTATTTGTTCAATAGATGATAAAATACGGTCATAGAGGTCGTCTATCTCCTTTGGAGTCTCTCGTAGGCGAACTCTGAGCGTTGAAATATCATCCCTTTTTCGGAGGCTATTCAGTAAAGAATTTACGACCAGTCTAACCCATAAGAACACACCGTCCCCGTCATTCACGACTTCGGTTATCAGCGCCAACGCATCCGACGGACAACTATTCATCAGAAGTCGCATTTGTAAGTTATTCTCCAATCTATCTCGAACGTAGTTTGTGATGTCGGACTCCGTTAGGTCATGGAGCTTTAGTTGTGGCATGCTTCTGAATGTGTCCAAGAATGCAGTCTCAGGCCGGCTGGATAAGCAAAATTTTGCGTGTTTCGATTCGGATAGTTCGTAGAAGTACTCTGCAATATCCCAATAATTTCCTTCGTATTCATCCAAACCATCAATGAAGAAGCAAAATGATAGTGTTCCCGACGTTTTCTCGATCAATGTCCGGAATGACTTTTTCAGTACAGGTAGTGACCAGTTTGTTGACAGAATAGGGACATTATGCAGAGTATTCTCGAATGCGGTCTTCCATTCCTTGGAAAATACTTCGGGTATGAGAGTGCAATGTTTCTCAAGAATCTCGTAAAGTAGACTTCGAAGTAAGCCATATTGCGATCTTTGAGCTTTATCACCACTGTTCCAGAAGAAAAAGGATGGTGTCTCCAGGGGAGTATTATGTGCCCATATTTCTGCGTATCCACGAGATTGAGAATCATGGACAATAAATCTCATTAAGGTTGACTTTCCACATCCAGGTTTGCCATGAATCCAGTAGATGCCATTTTCAGTTTTCAGCCATTCGCTGAAATTGCTCCAAGGTTTGGGTTCGATTTTGGGATCGCAAAAAATCCACTCAAAGGTTTGCTGATGTGCTTCGGCAATTATCTCATGCCGAAGATTCATCGATGAAAATTTGAGACTTTCAAGAATGCTCAATTCCGCCTGACGCCGATGCCTCGATGCTTCTTGATCGATAAGCACATTGCGAGTGTGCGAATGCTCTTTCTCCTGCGACAACCTCAAATGATCAAATCTTTGCTGAAACTTAGTCAAAATACTCTGATGATTGTCTAGGAGGTCTTGCATTATTGCTTGCAATGCTTTGTCGAGCGATTTGAAATTATTGTCCTGTTCAAGCTTGACTTGGATCATTCGATATCTGAATGGCCCTGTTAGTACCAAATAAGTTTGATTCGATTGTATGAATGAAGGGGCCGGTAAAGAGTACGTGAGTCACTTCTAATCTCAATAGCTCAGAAGATCATGGACTTACCTCAAGTCAACAAGAACATGTGTCTCGAGATTGCTACGCAAATTACCCAAAAGACTTTTCAACCCTTGTATCTTTTCCTCATTCCAAACAGCCCTGACTGCTTGTTGGAAGCTTGCTAGCCTGGGGTGCTTAACACTTAGATTGAGCTTTAGGGAGCCAAGAAGACCGCTAAGTTCCTCGGACAAGTCGATGCATTTGGTGCAGATATCTTAGAGGGCTCGATCGGCATCTGCTGGTGAAGGTGAAGGTGCGTTTTGAATTCCTGAATGAAGAGAGCCCCTTAACGGCTCAATCAAGTTTTGCAAGCGATTTGTCGCCTCTCCAAGTTCAACATTAGCCTCAAGCTCTCCAGACTTATAAATCTCTCTTCCTTTCGAAACCAGTCCTGTGTCGTAATCAAAGAACTGTATCACAGCTGCTGCGACTCCTAAAGCTGTAATTGGGTCCATGTCAACCCGAGAGGAATATTCTAAGAAATGGCGCTTGATTGCCGACAACAATACTTTCGAGGACTTTATGCCCCTTTAGATGTTTGTATATTAAAGTTGATGGGCTGATTCAACGATTATATGATCGGGCTGTGGATTCAAGATGATATATGCAACAGGAACAAGGCCATGATATATGTCAGCTTCTGACACACTTCAGCTTCCTGGTATCTTCGAAGCATTGCCCGGGATATATGCAGGCGCACACACTTTCTGCACACTCCCTACATATTGGATGACCAGAAGCCTATCAATATCCTCAATCGTCCAATCATCTAACGAACTGCTAATATTATCTTGGTGGCTTGATAGATGCCCAAATCGTCACATTTGCACTTTGCATTTTGTACCACCACTCCATTTTTATTACTGGCAGGACGAACAACTAGTTCTTCAAACTGTGGCGACCGCCGTAAGACCAGAGAATTAACGTTTGTTATGTTTTTTGAGTTTTATGATATAATATTTTCAAAATCCGTAATTGACTGCAATCCAGACTGGATGAGCATACAGCGTCTCTTAAAATGGGCCTTTGACATAACAAGCATCCCCATGTTGAGAACAGAGGCTTATTGTCTCGAATAAAAGAGAGAAATATCCAAATTCTGAGACTTGAATAGAAGGATGCAAATGAGACGTCGCGATCTAAAAACCGCAAGCAATACGAGCAGAAGCCGTGCGTTTGCACCAAGGAGGAACCGCGCTATCACGTGACTTACCTCGACAACATCTTCTACAGACCTTCTAAGACCAGGAAGATATTGTAACCCTCATGCGATAAATGTTCAAAAAGCCGACCTGACAGTAAGTGGAGGTTTCTTCATTTACACAAGAACCAGTAAGCCAAATTGGAGAAAGCTCTCTTACAAATCACTCCTCCAACGCAGCTGCAATCGGCGAGCGAAGTACTGCAAGCCTAGAATCATCACAAAGAAAGAAAAATGTATTTCGCAACAATTGACGTTGTTTTCTTCCTCTCGGACTACCCAATTGATCGTTGGAGTTTTGGGAGTGCTCACTCGCACCAGCAGCTGTATCTATCTTGCGCCGCGTTCAACTGTCGCAGAATCCTAATGCTCGAGTTCCCTTATAAATCCCAAAGTATCAAAGTCTTAAAACTTTACCCTCTCATTATATCCTAGAAGTTATGAATACGCGTGACAAATCATACTCAAAGTATCCTCGCACGTTCTCATTGGCATTCCCCATCTCAACATCCAATTCCACAACCCCTCTTTCTCATCGCGCAACAATTCTCAGAGATACACTCAGAAAAGCTGCCATGACAGAAATCCATAATTCTCGTGTATTTGATACTATTTTGATGCTTTCTGGAACGGAGAGATAAATGATTGAACAACTCCGCTCATGCATAGCTTATGACCCCTTTTGGTTACGCATTATGTATATAGTCAACTCTGAAACACCCGTTAGAGAATATATATAACCCTAAGATCGTGGGGCAATTTTTTCATGACGTAGGATTCATCTTAATCATCTCTCTCAGGCAACACAAGAGAGCGTGCGCTTCTGGATGTACCCAGACAAGATACTTACATATTTTTATCATTCTGTCATTTAGCTGTTCTGCTTATACATATTAGTCCTACAGTATTTTGCTCTTAAATTACATTGATATCATCCGTATAAACTCTCAAGGGGACGCTCTAACCGGCAGTTCCTCGACCCAGCCCTCCGCATCCCCCAATTCCACACAACTTCCCGTCCTTCCCTGCCCTTGTTCACTCCTAGGACTACCACTCGTTCCCCGTCCCATATCACTCTTAGGACTACCGCTCATTCCCCGCCCCAAGTCACTCCTCGAACTCCCACTACTGGACCTCCTCTCCCAGTTCACCGATCCAATCAACCTAAAAATTTGATTTTTATCCTTCGCCGCATGCCGCATATGACCATCCCCAATCCTTTCCGAACCATCTCCCCATACCGAACCTTCTCTCTTCTCTGATGCACATTCATCCCATTCTGCAAACATTTCGCTATCCCAAACTCCCTCCCTCATCGGTTCCCCATCACTATCTTTGTACGATCTCAAAAGTTCTATTGCCCTGTTCCGGATCTTACGGTCATGGCACCATTTTGCGGCAATATGTAGAGGCATTATAACACCTTGTTCGAATTTAAAATTTCCAAGTTGTCGTTGATCTTTTGTTTCGGCAAGAATCTCCTCAGTAATAGCCAATATACTTTGATACTCCGGAATGATTGCCTGGTGATCTGGCGGCGGACCGCCTGGCGCAACCTTCATAATTATATCCATCGCGATGCTCTGCGCTCTCAACAGATTAGCTCCGGCAAGTTGATCGGTCTCTAGCGGTGGGATGTTAGAACAGAGCAAATCGAAGGCCGATGTCCATCTGATAAGTGATTGTGCGATTTCGTATTTAAGGGCCCTTATGTCTACTATTTCAGGCAGGCTATTTTCCTCTTTGAATCCTTTCGTTGGTATGATTGCAGTGGAAGGATCGGTCTTTCTGGCGGCGGCAGCGGCACATTCAGCTGCTAAGTATCCAAAATGTATTGATCGTCTCTCGATTAGCTCGAGATATAACCGGGCTTCCTGTAAGTCAGGAAAAATGCTAGGCATGTCTTGTATTGTTCCGATTGATTCGTATATTGTCTCCTTGTGCTCTTCACTCGTTCCAGGGTCTCCAAATGTTGCAACTTGTTTGTCAAGTCTTAGAAAGGCTTGAACTAATTCGTCCTCAATCATCCTAGAGTCCGGAGAACAGAGACCTGCTTTGTAATTTTTACCTCTATAATTTCTTAGCCACTGGCGCAGTATTTTAACGCCACTTCTAGCATGTGTAAGAGCAGTAAAGTCATTTCCTAACAACCATTCAAAACAGCAAACTAAAAGGCAACCGATCAAGGCCTTCCTTGGACCTTCACTGGTTTCTAGTTTGGACAATCCAACACTCATTGAACGAAGGGCAAGCCCATATCTCTTGACAGCGAAAACTCGCATTTGCACTGCTTCATCCACGTACCCCCTCGATTGGACATCTTTGGACTCAGCAAATGAACCAATTGCAACTAGCATCTCCCGAAGATAAGATTCATCGTGTGCAGCTTGCATAATGATGCGATCCCATAACGACGAAGAAAAGACGCGACTTCGACTCCAAGTCACGGATATGCTTGTCTTGGTTAAATATGTTCGAAAGTATCGTTCTTCAGATTCATCTTGGAAGGGCAGTCTCATCGACGGCGAGGAATGTGGCGATAATTATATTGGCGATACCTCATCAGTGCGAGGGAGAAGCGGTTTGGGGTCGGGTTTACGTCGATTTATAGAGATACGAACGCCATATCCTTCACATGCCACGCCAAACACCTGACATCGATTGCATTCGGGTTTTCGCTCGTCACACTTGATTCGCCTTCGTCTTTAAATGCAGATGTATTAGTGTCATCGAGCCTCACAGTGTCGACGAAGCATCGACTTACTTGCAAGTTACGCATCCGGACCGAACCTTGGGGAGGTTAGGCCGCTTCTTGGCTTGTCTTCCGGAAGTACCATTAAGCTGGGCCGAGGGGTTCATCTGAGCTTTATTGTTGTACGGAGTAATAATTGTGTTGCCATCAATTGGGCTTCCATCTGAGGCTTGAAATTGGACGATATACCCGATGGGAGTATTAGGCGCCATTGCATACAATGATTTTTCTGTGAATTGCTTGACTTGTATTAAGTATCCAATTTTCTCTAGGAATTATCTCCAGATCTACTCGAGTAGTCTGATGATATTCAGCCTTAGACCAGACGATGGAGTGTCTTGAATCAAGCACGGCCCCCTGATTATTGATCGACTAGCCAATGAGATCAATGGTAGATATTAGAGACGGAACGGAATTCGAGAATTCTGCTGGAGCCGCCAGTCTGGTAATGTCTACAACGGGAAAGGTATCATGTCCACGGGTGTATCGATGCTGGTGCTAGATTAAGCTATTCAAATCGTGTATGGGATAAAGATGAGATGTAAAGTTGACATCTAACGGGCTTAAGACGGGGCTTCAAAAGAACTCTCGTCTTCTAGAGGATACCATGGATACCCAAGGCATTTTAACCAATTTCATTTATTTTACAGGGGCGTTTCATAGTCAAGGCTCATAAAAATCACTGTATTTGACTTTTCGACATCCAAGGCCCTGGATGATGGAACCATGATACAGAAGAACTAGGTTATACCGGACTGAAATTTTCGACCAATCAAATCCGGTATAAAAAATAATAACCCAAGCTTCCTAATCAGAATTTATATCCGATTTTAGCTTCAAGCCTTAATATTTTCGAAAAAAATTATATAATTAAAGCAAATCAAGCTTATTAATCAGAAAAAAAAGTTTATTCAATCAGATTTACTACTAAAATTTATATCAGATTTATAAAAAAAAGTATTCGGTATTCCGGTATATCCATATAAATTTCGGAGAAATAGGAAAAAAAGTCCGGTATATCCCAATCCGATATAGCCAAGTTTTTCTGTAGGAATCAAGTCCCGTGGGTCTTAATTGTCTCTGATTCTGGCTGGGGTTATATCTATTCGGGGGGCGATGGACGAAATGAGCTGCACACTAAGCAAACCTTATAATCAATGTTCTACTCGGGTAATTCAAGTTTGACAATCAAATTGTTACACTTTTAGCACGTATCACATGCATATATACTAAATTAGCCTAGCTTAGTTTAGCTTACATTAGGTAAGCAAGGACCAATATCTTAGCCCTTGCCACCTAATCCTAATCCACATCTTTTATTCCACACTTAATTCTAACACAAATGCTTTCAATGTTTGAATTTGAATTTGAATTTGTTAATCAAATATTGTTAGTGTTATAAATCAGGTCGGATGTTCAAATGCACTGAATAATTCAAATCAATTTAAATACTCAATGTTGTGTTTATAAAATCCTTTTTGGGGTGTAGTTTATAATATTCAAATTTCTACATGGAGAGAGGTTTCCATGATATTACTGGACCCTCGTGCCGTGGTGTCGCCACACTTAATTAATATCCTAGCAAACTGTTCGAGTGATCCATAAAGCGTTTAGCCTCAGACGATCTGCAAAGACGTTCTGGAAAGATAGTTCCTTATACTAAACGGATCGTGCTTCGGTTTGGGAATTCTCTTGGTCTCTCTTGCCACACCTTTGCAATAAGTTTTTCCGTTGGAGAAACAGGCTGTACCGTCCAAGAATACTCACCCCTTTTTTCTGCCTTTTTCGCCTCAGAAAGTGTCATGATCGGTTTGCCTGTAGGATATCCTTTAGATCTTTGAATCATAATTGCACCGACCCTCCGATATTCACTGTCAACATTTCCAGTTGATTCGACGAGAAGAAATGCTAAACTGCCGTCTAAATTGAAGCCATTATTATCTTCAGAAACGCCTTCGATGTGCACAAGGAGAAAGGCGCCAAATTTTTGGTTTGAATGTGGAATATGTTGCTGTTCGAATTCAAAACTTGCATGGTCAGCGTCATTTATCCATTCGTGAATGTACTCTTGAAGTGCAGGCCACGATCCAGAATAGATCTTATCCATGCCATCATTACCGAGCCTTTCTTGAAATTTTGGGAGTGACTCAGGGGGGTCAGAAAATCTCCAGTAATAATCCGCCAGGTTGTGGATTGGAAATAGAACTCCTTTCATGATCAACGCGCTATCTGGCTCAAGGGGGCCAAATATATCCGTTCCTGAATGATGAAGTTGAAGATCGACTAAGGCTGCTATTTGATGTACGGTAGCATCCGCGAATGGGTATGGTTCTAGTTGTGTGCTTCCGGCATTGATGCTTGCCCAGGACCACGAAGGAGCTAAATAAGATTCACGCTTCTTCCAATCAATATGTGTAAAGAACTGGGTGTCAATTTCAGACTCCGATACTTTGTTAATCTTTCTCAATGCTCTCCTGGTCCAAAGTAGACTGGGAATTAGGTAAGATTTCCACATCCCGGAAATGTAAGTATCTTTGGTAATCATCGAGAACTCCCGAGCAATACCGGATAGAGCCGGTAAAACATCCGTCATATATGTCAGATTCCTAATTGAGAACTGTTGCACCATTTCAGACCATCTCAAATACGGATCCATTCCCCAATTTTCTTGCATATTAATCCCTGTGGCCGCAAGTTTCCTAGAAGGATAGCCTAATTTGGCTCTACGGTTATCAAGTTCCGAAAAAAGAGCATAAGTCTGTAAAGACAAACTTTGTATGGCGCGACTCATTCTATTGGTTTGTTTCTTCCGCAGTTTGTGTAAAAGATCTTTACTATCGTAATTTTGATCCAGAAGTCCGATATGGCCACTCTCATCCTCCGTATGATAGGCACATTCCCATATCATTTGATCTCTGCCATATGATAATGCTCGTGGTGACAATAGTCCTTCCTGGAACGTCCAGCCACGAGTGAACCAAGAACTAGACTTAGCAGCCTGACGAGATATGTGAGATACTAAGCGAAGTGAGACGACGGTATTGGAGCCCCAAGGCAATTCACATCGTGCAACGGCCTGTACATTTTCTGGCCGAGGAAAATGTATTCCAGCGCTAGTCGAAATGGAATTTGCTGCGACAATTGTGATTTTCGCGCCTGCGTAGACATCTCTCATCCGGCCGGCTTCGGCCCTCCAATCATCGGTGCTATCTTGACGGATGCACAGAGCATCAATCCACACATATTTCAAACCGAGTTCCCTTGTTGTCAAAACTGCATCTCGTAGGGTAGCCGGAAAATCGTTCACCGGAATACCGCTTTTAAGACTGTGGTATGTTGACTGTTCCAATTTCAGGTAACCATTGCCACCCCATAAATAACTAAGGGCTACCCATTCAACGTCACCACGATTGGGGTTATCATCTAAAAATGGATTAGTGTCTGAAGAGCCTACATCAATGAGGCGTGTAGGACATCGAGTTTTAATGGGCCCGCAATCCTTGTGATCTCTTGAGCAAACTCTCAGCCATTGTTTGGCCAGTTTGTAGCAATTTGGAGAATCTGATTGCGCGAATATCGGCCTTCCAATAAAAGAGCTCTCCTGATGTACGGTACTATCTGATATCAATAGTTCAGTAAATCTGAAACCATGGGGAAGAAGGTTATAAAATTGAATCGGACCTACCTGGAGTTGCAAATACTTCGAGATTGCATAGATTCCGCGGAGAACTATTTGCAGGTCGTTGGGACACCAAAACGTAAGGACTCTCACGTTTTGCGACACTAGAACTTCCTGTTCCAATGAAAATTTGACCCTGACCAGTCTCATCAAGCCACTTATCTACAGCTATATCTTGCTCCTTCTTTGATCGAGTCGTCCATATCAGAACACAAAATTCACATCCAGCTTCTGAAGAAGCTTTTAGAGCGGCGGTGCTCATATGGTGCTTGTAAAACTCCGGTAGACCAGGCCGTACCTGCAGATCAACACTCTGATATCCACTTATTGCTCCCTTGGCTGATGTCGCATTCTGAGCGGCGGAATCAAGGAAAAGCTTTCGAAGATCGAACTTTTGACATATCTCACAAAGATTCGGTGACATGATAACAATGATAATTGTTCCTCAAGAAAATCATACAAGCGTAAAAGATTTGTTCATCCAACTCGACTTATAGCAGCTGCTGACAGCGGGCGCTTATGTCAAGTTATGCGTAAGACAGCTGAGATCCGCGCAAGGATCATATTCCTGCAATATTTAGCCCCCAAATGACAGACGGTGCGAATTGTACAGGAACTGTATGACAGAAAGCATAACGTACAAAAGTGACTAGGCACTCTGGTGTCAAATATATACGTTCCATATATACGTTCCATATATTTGAAATAATATTTTATAGTGTCCGAATCTAAAAACATATGGATTCTCGGGTAAGGAAGTTGTGCCATTGCTCTTCATTCTTGAATTTTATCAGAATGCACTTTGTCCCGGGCGTCATGTGAGAAAAATCAACATTACTTTAACATTTTAATGATTACTAATACCAATTATGACCATCTTCTCCTTTCTCTTCATTCTTTGGATTGAGCGACAAGATCCTCTGCGCAGGAAGTGTGATACCAAATTGTGATTCAAAGATTCCAGAAATCGCACGCCCTTTAACGGTATCAAATGAATCATAGCCCTCGAATTCGCCGTTGATCGCAGCCCATTCTGGCGATAGCGGAGAAGTTCCATTGCCTAAATCGCTCCACCTCGTCACAGTCATAGCTTGCTTGAATCTGTTGACTTGGTCGGTTTTATCCTCAGCAAATTTAAGTTCAACCAAGTACTCTGTTGGACATCGTGGGCAGCGACGCATCGGCTGACACACAGAACATTGCGAAGACATTTGACTCCTTTGATTTGCAAGTGAAAGAAGGGCATTCGGACTGCTTTTCAGTGCTGAAGACGTTGTTTCTCTACGTTTGGGTATGTGCCCCAACGCACATTTACATACATCCATAAGATCGCCATCTCTCCAATGAGCGCAGACCGAAAAGTATGGAAAGTAATCCTCGCGGGAATACAAAAGGTTCCGCTGCGCACTTATAGGGAGATCTGGTTCTGGAAAACATTGACTGATCACACGAAAGAGAAGATGGCCTTTGTCAACATAGTATCGACTTTGATGTGACCAGGTTCCTGTGCCTTGAGCTCCAAGTTGAGGATCTTTCCAGCGTTTGGATATCGATTCTACTGGAATTCCATGGCTTGGAGAGTAGCGATTTGATCGTAATACAAGCTGCACGAACGAAAACGGGAGAGTGTGACCGACAGTTAGACGAGTCCTTGGAGCGACTTGTGTTAAAGCATTTGGACATTCGTAAAGATGATTTATAATATGTGTGGCTTTCAGACGTTCTTCGCCTGGTATTATGCGAACATGATAGATTGCACAGGGGAAACAAAGAAGATGATTAGGAAGATCACGGTCCATGTGAACCAAAAACTCAATCCTGTACCGATGGTTTTCTGGAAGATCCAAAGCATGCCATGGTTTACGTCCAACTCGGTGGAGAAGTGTTTTGCTTGAGAAGGCAAGACTCGCCGCATCACTAGGTGAAAGATATCCCGCAATAAGCCTCCAAATATTTGAAGGTAAACTGGCTACCGCGAGCTCTCCGGGAGGCCGATCTGGATTATCCATACCGTAAGCTTCATGCATAGAATCAAAAGATCCCACGTGGGCTAACCCGTGGAGCAATTCGGTATGATCGATCCTCTCTCCAGTTTGCTCATCGACTGCACCATCGAATGATCGGCCATTGGGGCGAAGATATTGAGTGGCCTGCGAAGCCCCTTTTCCTTTCGGATTGGCGGTCTTCGGACGAGTGGGCTGTTCCTTTCTCAATTTATTCCGAGATGGTTTAAATCTTAACGTATTGACGGTACTCCCTGCATCTGACTCGGCTTTCAAGTAAGCGGACTCCCCTTCATCTGACTCTGTCTTCAATCTATTTCGAGAAGCTTTTGGGCGTAAAGAGTTAAAGAGTTTACTGAAGACCATGATACTTGGCGTGATATAGATATATGAAACCCTTAATATTACAGTGATACTAGAATTGGTAAATTTGCTATCAAAAAAATGTACAAAGGTAAATAGAACAATAAAAAACGTTAGCACAAGGGGCGGAACGCGATATGGTCGCGCCGGTAGATCCGCGTGCTGAGTCAGGCGAGCTTCCCAGTTACCGCAAATAGCTCCAAAGCTAGGATGTGTATGACATCAATAGTTGTGGTCCTTAGGAATACCTAGTATGTCCTTCATAGGTCTTTTTAACAAGAAAGATATTGTCAGTTAGATGGATGGTTCTATGATAACTTGAGAATCAAGTACTGCGTGAGACTTTTCAAGGCGAGCAGCCTCCCATCAAAAAATACCGAAAATTGCGATCCCAAATTAGAATCCTTAGTAAGCATTGATAAACGCATAGCGAAA
Source organism: Botrytis tulipae (assembly GCA_004786125.1). Taxonomy (NCBI): domain Eukaryota; kingdom Fungi; phylum Ascomycota; class Leotiomycetes; order Helotiales; family Sclerotiniaceae; genus Botrytis; species Botrytis tulipae. The sequence goes on from PQXH01000092.1 coordinate 143,503, forward strand.
ATTACTAGGCCTACCCCCTTCTATATTCTGGCCACTAGATATGATGTCCAGTGCACGCATGAGCTCAGCCTCGAAAACAGATGCTACAATATCAATATAGAAATGCTCAAACATTTATCCCCATCAAGGTAGCAAGTGCGCATACCTAACTACTTTATCCATACATATGGCACGACGAAGAAGACCGCCGCGCGCTGGCGCCATTTCCGAGCTACCACCCTTAAAGATCCTCAGTCAGATTATAATCCTCCAAGTGCTCTGGTATGCTATCGGGACGGCGCTGATACTCTTTACCGCACTGGTTGCTGGAAGAGCCTTCTCTTTCGATATGGTACTGAGTTGGAGAAGCTTAAGGGGCGATACAACTGTTGGCTGGATGTTAGGATTTGTCTGGATGTTGAATAGTTTTATAGGGTTTGTTGTCGTCTTGCATTGGTTCTTCCTCCATGGAACTGACACAAAAAACAGAGTTATCTCGCTCCTCCTTCTTGTCTCGCGCTCCAAACTTATCCCTGATTTCGCCATAACCATCCATTTCCTGCATCTCCTAATCACGTCCTTCTATTCGCACTCCGTCCCCCGCAATTGGCTTTGGTGGGCTTTACAATTCGCATCTGCGTCTCTCATGACCTTTTTAGGCATATGGAGTTGTCAATGGCGAGAATTGCGCCCTATAAATTTTGGTACGAATTCGAACACGGCTCAGAATAATACGAATACTGTTACAGATAGTACTGGTATGGAGAGAGATATTAGTGCCGGCATGGAAGGAGAAGATGACGCTACAAAGGATATAGAACAAGGATACGGAAGAGGGAGAGGAAGGGGTAGAGGAAGAGATGGGGCTGGAGATTATGAGATGGTTGGTATAGGAGCAAAGGCAGATGAGAATATCAACCCTAGTTGAAGAACAGACAAGAGGGTGCTATCGGTTTGTCGTTTGGATCTGGACTTGGGCGCATAGACAGGAAGCAGATATAAGGAGGCGTTTTGGAACTCGGCACTAAAGATGTACTATTATGGATGCACAGCGGCAGAATAGGTACTGCATTGTAACAAAAGAATATAAAGATACCCAAGGCAGGTTCAATGGTTTATTATTCCAATTTTGTACTTTTTTCCTTTCGTCACACGATTTGTTTGTTCAATTTGATCATTGATCACGATTTAGGAATCGCCAACTGTCTTTGAATCTTACAAGTATGTCCTTTCCCTTCGTTTTCCCATATTGTCGACTGGGCCATCCCAAAATTCCTTTCCAGGACCCACCGGCCTTCCATCAAGTTCGATGCCGTCACTACCGGGTCTAAATATCTGGGTTCCACTGGAGTTCGCCCTTGCCAAATGAATTCCTTGGATTTTGTTCTCTTCATCACATTTCAAGGTCCCGTCGTCATTGAAGTCTTCTGGAGTGCACACCTCTGATAACAGACTTGTTCGTCTTCCCCGACATGAACCGGCTATTAGCTCTAAAGGTGGCTGAGAGCTTGATCTCGATTGAATAAACATTGCTCCTGCAGCGTGTTCTGTTCTTATCATATTTGGTGAAACATAGCCACCTGTGTCCTTGAATGAATCGGGTGGAATCATGACATGTTCTGGTTGACGTGCATCAGCTAGAAAAGACGTGACGGCTGCCATAGTATCTGCTCCCTTGAAGAAAGGAGACATTGGCCTTAAACCTGGTAGTGAAGGAGCTATAGGTGTCGCAGCAGGCGTTGTGGGTATCGTAAAAGGTATCAAGGGAGTCATTGGAGTCATCGGGCTCAGTGGCGTTAGTGGTGTCATCGCACCACTTCTTGGAGTGTTGTAGTGCGGGCTATCATCACCACCAGCACTATGAATGTCGCCTCTTTCTTGGGCTCGGCGCCTCCGTGCCCTTGCATCCGTGCTGAGTGCGGAACTTGTCGCATCACTTCCTGACTCTGACTCGTCATTTCTAGATCCTCTTCTTGGTAAGGAAGCCTGCAAGCTACCCCCAAATTGGCGCCTTATTGATTTCCATCTCTTTACTACGAGCTCCCTCACCGGCTGCACGTATACTGGATGGGGCTCTGACCTGAGGACTGGCTGTAAACGATAATTGGTCCTATGTGGCAGAGTTGGCCGTACTCCTCGATAAATTTTCGAGGTATCGATATTCGCATCATCAGCCGGTATTGGTGGCATCACTTCTGGTAGATCTTTGACCATTGAATGCCTATGATTGTGTCTTCGGTTATCAGCTCCAGGCACGCGCATTGTTGTCGACATCTTCCCACATTCGGTCGTATGCCCGTCCCTCAATCTTTGGCCGATCGACGTTCCAACTTTGCCACTGAATTTGGAATTGACGCTTGAAGAATGATTGCTTGTATGGCTCCCAACAGTGCAATCACATGCCGATTGTTTTGAGATATTCAATGCTCTGTGGACTTTCTGTAATCTACCTCGTCTTCTTGCAGGTTCTGACGTGATACTCAACGGCGTAGCATCGCCACTACATGGCGGTGACGACGAATAAGTCGATGACCCGTCATACCCCCCGCAATCCCATGGGTGGATCGGAGATGTACTTCGTGCTTGGTGTCCAAAGCAAGGTGAATATCGAAATTGGGTGTGCATACGCAAAGAACTTATCATCCTAGAATCCGGTAGTTTCGAATCTCCTTTCCTATTATATGATGTTGGAGTCAACGGAAGAGGTACAAGATACTCTGGTGTTAAAGTGAAACAAGCTGCGAGAAGTTGAACAGCGATCACTTTTGCAAGTTCTTGTACGTCGCTGGAATCTGCAAAATTGGTATCGTCCATAGTGGCGTAACGTTTCTTTAGCTGCGGTCTGGAGTCGTCTGTAATATTCCTCATCCAAGCTCGTGTGCTGCGCTCTTCATGGTTCTTTGGAGATAGCGTGGAGATACGACACATACGGGTGCTTTTGAACTCAGGTGACCACCAGAAAGGCCTACCAGTGCGACAAACATATTGCCACTCATGTATTTCTTTGTTGATGATATCCCAAGAAACTTCCTCGGCCTCGCTGTCGAGATCAGAATCAATATCGCTATCCCAATTTTGACCGAGAGTTGCAAGAGAGCTATTGCTCATGGTCGACAAAGTTCGACGCTGTGGCTTTGGTCGTTGGGGTCGCTTCGAATCTGCCATATATAGTACCTCACTATTTTCGGAGCTATTATCTTGGGGGGGTTCTGCCTCAAGAGGATCTGCGAAGGATACGGACTTTCTAAAGTTTCTTGTGAGAGATGCTCGGCGGGCTCGACGGAAGAAGTTAGAAGCAAAGGATGAGCTGGAGGGTGTGGTGGCCTTGCTGGAAAACTCATGCCGGGAGTAAGGAGAATCATTTTGCCAGCTCATTTTTATGTTATTATAAGAATACAAGAAGGAGCGTGAAAAGATAGGTGGGTATAGGTTATGATATTTCTAGGTAATGGATCCGATGATACGGATTGTGAATTTGAAAAAACGGAGTCTCGGGTAGGTAATCATACCGTTCGGCAACTCCGAGAAACAACGCGCCAACATCTTTAAGAATTGGAAAGAGCTATGGATGTATAGCGTTGGCACGACTGCACCTTCTATATCCCAGACTGGTAAGTTTGAATTTCGAGCTGGCATGGCTAAACTATTGTCCCAACTACACCACTTCCGTTGATAATAGTTGCAATGTCTGGCACTACCTACCAACATGTTTCATCAATATTCATATGCGACTGACTCCTCCACATCAAAGCATTCATCTCACATGAAGCTCACTGCAATATCACGTGTGAAATTTACCCCACTTACCATGCCCGCACTTGTTAATCTTCCATTCTTGTTTCCACGATCAATCTAGTTTGCACATGCAACATATTACAACCGAAGAAGCTTGAAGTGACACTATTCGTCACCGACCTCCCACCATGGGTATTTGTGCCTTGTGTCTGGCCATTCCTGTAGAGCCGATTCTTAATAGAGGTCTTGAGGAATTTTCACATGTTCATCATCTTTCAGTGAAAGGTCTCGAGATATCCGCAATAAACTGTCACATATGTGCCCTATTCCATAGTGCTATTGCTTCCACTCCATCTCGTAACGAAGGGCAGAAGACTCATTTGAAGATCGACCGAAAACAAGGGGCTTCTACCCATCTTAGAAATCCTATTTCCTACCAAGTGGGAAGGGATGGAAAGTCTTATCTGTTTGATGTAGAAACTACGGGTATGAGGAATTCTTTTTGATATCGGTCGTTTTCGTTCTCTATTAGAGGTTCCTCGCACATAAATCTCACATCTCTCAGACGACTTGAATTCCAGCCTTTTGTTCCCCAGAAATCAGAACAATACCTCTATCATATCATCATGGATTAGAACCTGTATTAATGAGCATGTAAACTGTAATTTACATTACGATACCCGATTTCGGCCTCGTCGGCTCATTGATGTTGGAAGGTATGGCAGACCACCTCGACTAGTGGAGACGCAGCAAAACGATGATCGTTATACAAAGTACCTTGCGTTGACACATTGTTGGGGAAAGGAAATGCCAGAGGCTGCAACAACAAAAACCAGGACACTTGAGCGGCGCTTGCTCTCTATCCCATTCAAGACGCTACCTCGAACGTTTCGTGATGCGATCACTATTACTAGACGTCTCGGACTACAATACCTATGGATTGATTCTTTGTGCATTGTTCAAAACTCTCTGCAGGATTGGCAACAAGAATCAGCTAAGATGGGAAAAATCTATTCCCATGCATACTGCACGATTGCAGCAGCGGCAGCAACCAACTGTGAAGGGGGCCTCTTTGCATTACATAGCGAGCTACCATTGCTTCCTCAAGCTCCTAATCAACCTGGAATTCTTTTCAAGACTCCTTATCCCGGATGGGACAATCTTTATAGCAAAAGTACACTGATCCAAAGAAGCTGGACTCTACAGGAGCGAGAACTTTCACCCAGAATTTTACACTTCACTAAACACACCTTGCTTTTTGAGTGCCGAGAAGCTCGAATATCCGATCATAGCCATGGAATTAATAGCAATAAATGGGCTTTGAAATCTAGTCTTTCACGATATGTCTTGAACTCAAGTGTAAGGTGTCTCGACAAGATCCACGAGGGTAGCCCACACCACGATGTAGTAACTGAAAAGTATCATGAACTATGGCGAAAGATGGTACAGGATTATAACAACCGTAGACTCACGCATCGTTCCGACAAGTTCCCGGCGCTTTCTGGTCTGGCTCTCGAATTTGCATATCTTTTGAATGATGAATATGTAGCTGGGTTATGGAAGAAGGACATTGTCAGAGGCTTATGTTGGAAATGGTTGTCAAATCGTGCGAGGCAACAAAGTACGCATAATTATGGACCATCGTGGTCTTGGGCCAAGATGAATGTCCCGATAACGTATGGCCTTCTAAGAGAAGACCGAGTCTTCGAATCGAGGGCCAACAGAGGACAATTCGTTCATGTACCAGTAGACTCACGAATTGCTGATCCGGAAATTTTACACATTAGTATTGTTCCCGAAGGAGAAGACCCTCGTGGAACTCTCATATCAGGGAGAATATACCTTCGCGGACAATTGCTTCAATTACAGCGGTCTAAAACTGGTGACTATTTTATAGATGTCGAATCATTACCAATTATATTTGATCATTTACCTCAACCACCGGTAGACCTGTATTTGATGAGCTTAGGGCGAACAAATGTAGGGCTAGTTCTACAGGTATTTGAACATAGTAGCAAGGAATACAATCGAGTAGGGGTAATTGCTCCTACGGAATGGGAATGGTTCAAGGATATCAAATTTGAAAATATAACACTTGTCTAAATTGTCGAAAGAATGCCGTCCTTGATCAATAGTTCTTTGGCAAGAAGCCCAAGACCATGAGCCTAGATATTGATTAAATACTGTGGGTCAACCTCATAGGAAATCTAGCAAGTGAGGAGATTCAAGAGAATAAATATTTGAAGCCGCGGGAACAACCACATGAGTGGAATTCTTGGTGTTATCAAGATACCGAAATTTCCTCGGTTCCAACTCTAAGAGCAGAACAGATCATGGATGAGAAGCATGCCAAATCACGGTATAATCACAATCTCCACAAAGAAAAAGAACAAGTCAACGGAAAGGTATCCGCAATTCTAATACTCAAAGAATCACTCTTTCACCACGGACCCATTATCAGGTCAGATCATCAAACGAAACTGCCCAAACTCGTGCCATAGGAAACAAATCATAGTATTCTGAGCTACTACTCTTTCGCAAACCTCTCTTCATTACCAACTTTGCTCTCATATTCAAAATCCACATCACCCGGTAACGGCCAACATCAATGGTCAATAGGAAGCAGTTACTTTTGCCATGTTAAAGATATTCCGAAGGACTGTGGGATATGAAGACAATAGAACGTAGTGACAAGATGTAGTGTTTCGATGTGGGCTAGTTTTTAGGCTACAGAAGGGCCATTAGAGGCTGAGGTGTGGAATAGGGAGGAAAGATGAGGAGATGAATAAATCTAACTGGAATCAGGAATCATTCTCTTTTTGTTGCGTATTTGAAATGTAATGTGATGACTGGATCAATCCGGGTTGAATGAACCTTGTGGAGTATTAACATCTGCAATCGATATTCCTCTTTAGGATGGGGTAGGATGGGATAAGTAGATTTGTATAATATGATGTTTCCCTATATACTGAAAGACAAGCCTCCCTCGGACTTTGAGAATAGACGTAACCCATTGAATACACCCGCAACCTACATATAGTATAGTAGACCGCGCATATATACATAAACATACATCACCTACCTATCTACGAATGACATACGAATCTCCTCTTACCCTCTCCTCGAGATCCCGTTGAAATCTATTCCATTCCCGAGCGACCAATCTCCTATCCTACAACTTTTTCCTACCTGCCCATACCTATTTCCCTTATCTCTATTCTTCCAAAATATACTCATTCCGTCTTACCCTGTTCCCCTCCTCCCCCACTATCCAAATTCCAGACCTTAATGCCCCCCAAACCCTCCCTACTCAACATATCCTCACCAGTGACCACCTCACCCCATTCGCCCACTCACTCAGCCCCTCAACCTACGAATCACAATTTCCCATGCTATCCTATCCTATCCTATAACAATCAAAAATGAACAACAGAGATGACGCGTCCTTACCAGGATCCGACTCAAACGAGTCGAACCCCCGGATCCCTCTCTGCTTTCTTTTTCTCCCTCGCGATGCACAAGTGATATGATATGATAATGCACAACACGCGTATGGAATGGTGGGGCGTCGCTTGCGCGGTTTGTAGATTATACAAGATGGATGGGTGGGTTATGGGGCTGGGAGATTTTGTGAGATTTTGTGAGATTTTGTATGAAGTCTGTAGTACTTTTTTGGTGGATGGGATGGGATGGGATTTTGGGGTATAGAGGGTTTGAGTTACTAATAAGCTTGGTAAAACGTCTATTCGAAGGTTGATGAGTATGGAGTGTGGGAGGATGGGAATAGCAATGGATGGTGGGATGATGAGTAATGGAGATGAATACCTGGTACCTATGCAGAAATTGATTCTAGAATCTCATCTTCTGAGACTTTGATTTATCACTCATAAATACCATATATTCACCTATTAATTAATTCTCTTATCAAGAACTTTGAGTAACTCTTCAAGCAGACCGTCTTGTTGATTGATGCATACCGACGTAATGTCAAAAAATATGGAAGAGATGGACACCGTACCGACGCAATGCCAAGACGACAGGGAGAAGGGAAGATTTTTAGGTTTAAGTTTAAGGTTATTTTTCTTGGGTGCTGGGTGATGTGATGAGATGTCATGTCAAGTCATGTTTGTCTCATGAGGATGATGTGTGGGAATGAGAATGAATCTAGTCGGTTATTGAAATGGTAGTGATTGGTTATGTGGTTAGTTGGATGTAGGTATATTGACATTGACTCTGTTCTATGGTCATTAGTCATGTTGGGACGGCGAAGAAGAAGGAAAGAAATATAGGTATCGATCGATTTGATCAACGTATACATGTATGTATGTATGAACCTATGTATGCAATTCACTCTTTGGGAAAAAGATCAGAGATCTCGTCGAAAATTGGATGGGTGGTGGATGGATTGAAGGAATCACGGATATAGTAAGCAAGTGAACAAGCATTCATTCGACCTCTCGTATGTTTACAGGGTTAATCTAAACATCTTTCCTCCCAAAATGGTGGCGCGAGATAAGAATCATGGGATGGATTCTGCAAAGATGTCAGATCGTAAATTTCCTTTCTCGATATCCCATCTCCATCTCCATCTCCATATCTCATTCCCATGAGCGGATGAATCTATAAGCCGCAAGAAAGGAATTCCAATTCTCGCAGCCTAGCCTCGTGCTGTTCCCAAACAAGGACCGCAGTATCACGCTGACGCCAAGCATCGCAATGTGAGCTTATACAACCATGCCCATGTACGATAGGTATCCTTTCCGACTAAGAAATGCGATTCGTGGGCTCGGTACAATGGGTGCCGTGTCTAGGACGTCAGATGCAGATATGTAGCTGACAATTCTCCACCGCGAACCTAATTCTTGGGATTTGGGAATGAGCGAGCGAATAACTGAATCGGTTTTAGGAGATGGGGTTTACGGTCTTTTGATGCTTGCCGAGCTTGCTTATGATTGTGAGGATCTTCCATACGATTATGAGTGGGGAGTTTGGGATTGCTTACTGAGCCTTTAACGTTCGACTATTTGTTTGTATTGGTGGGTTTACATGTCGCCTTTGGCGTGCGGAGAGTATGAGACCGAGGAGATGATGTTTCTGAGTGTTGTGTTGTGTTGTGTTGTGTTGTGAAATTATGATTGCGGTTAGCAATGATGATGATGATGATAAACCGATGAGAGTGATGACATGATCAAGCAACCCCAACATGTCGAGCCATTAGCCCCATATCCCAATCCCGCATCTGAATCACAGCTAACATAGTAAACCCATATGCCACACTGCCGCAAAGCAACATCTCAATTGCGCATCCATTGCGTATATATTGGCGGCTGAACACCCATCATTACTCAAACAAGAAGCACCAAAGTCACTTTATTTCACCCAACACTGATCTGTGTAATCTTGGCACTCACACCACATAGCAAACAAGCAGCAACAACAAACGGATCTCTGCATCCATTCAGAACTAAACAAGCTCATCATCTCACTCACAGCCTTATCCCATTTTCTCAATGCATTCCATTCGCTTCCTCTCACCGGAACTGTTTCTCCCATTTCGTATACACGAATGCAAATACCCGAGCCCCCATACCGTAACACCACTCACACACACACAATACACATCTGCAATCTGTCCGTCTCGTAATCGTACATGAAAATAAGAATTTAAGAGTAAGCTTAAGGTTCCCGGCTATCGCAAGATCCTTCCTATTCTAGGTTCCATTACGACCTGAACTAGGTACACGACCTAGTAGCATCGTAATCAACCATCCATTCTCAATAAAAGGTTGATGTGACACCCTCGCTCGTGCTGCCGGGGAACCGGACATCGGGTTCGGATTGATTATGCATGCGTATTGCATGGAATGATTTGTCCACCTGTGTACCACATTACATCCCTAGCATTCATCCTGTACATCCTGTCCAAGAATCCAACAGTTGCTACCTACTATCTACTGTACTATCTAGGTAGGTACTACTCCTCACCGTCTCATTCATCAAATCTAGAACATATCCCCTCTCCCCAATCCCAACTTTATCATCGCTTGAAACTTATCTGTCTACGAGTGAGTCTCCCTCCCTACCTACCTAACTACCTACCTTCCCATAACAGATACCGAACTATTCTTCCGTATCGTTAGCGGAGATCTCGATGCAAAAAAAGTTACCCAAATTAGATCGCGCGCGCGGCATCTTCGGAGAAAGTGTTTTCACCGTTATCGAATAACAATTTATTGAGTTCTTGGTTTGGATCACGATGGAAAAAGCCAGTCGGTCATTCACGCTTTCATTTATTCATTAATTCATCCATTCGGAGTACATGTCTCCATACATCCAAACACACATAAGCTATCCGTCCATCCCAAGCAAAAAGGAAATTTGCAAAGAAAGAAAGAAAGAAAGGATGGGGATAATTATCATAATAATAATATAATAATTAATCATTTAAAGTTTATTAAAGTTTACTAGCCCCTCCCCTTCATCCAAGTAAAATTAACCTTAAATCTTCTCATGTGCCACAGCGTCGCTTGGCATTTGCTTGGCTGTGTAAAGTTTCTCATGTGAAATTTGGAGTGAGGGAAAATTATATCGTTGTTCTTTTCGTATGGGGATGGAGGGATACGAAGCATGGAGAGAGGAGATCAAATATGCTTGCCCAGGTGGCTTATTCATAAGGGTTAATGTGATCAGAGAGAGTTTTAATATTGGCAGAGGCTGTGTAGAATGGGCGTGGATTTGTGAATTGTGATTTGAATTGTGATTAGTGACTAAGTTTGGGGAAAGGGTTTGGGGACCGAGTTTGGTGTCATGCTATGCTATGTATGCTGTACGAGAGGTGGTTCTTGGGTTTGCTTGGTGCGGACACTGTGGAGGGAATATGGGTTGATGGGTTATGGAATGAGGAGATTCTACATCGGGGACTGATTGCCACGGTGAAAGTTGGCTGGGTTGGTGAGGAGAGCATATATGTAGGTAATGGGTATGCATGGACGAAGAAGTCTACGGATGGACGTCCTCCGTATACGAATGAGTATAAATGTGTATGTGCGCGAAAGTACCTAGTAAGCATCAATCCATCCGTTCGCCATTTACCCTCATCTAACCACCATCACCACTGACACCAATATTCACATTTATACTCTGTATATCCATGATACGAGCACATCATACCAACATCGCTCCACCATCCCACCACTCCCAAAGCAGCCTAGAGCCCCTCTCGTGCTACTCACCACAAAGGAAGATTCCGTTGCTGACCAGTTAACTCCCTGTCATCCCACTCAATCTCATTGGCGTTATGAATCATCGTAGCCGACCCGGATCGACACCCTGAGCACTTTATTTTCCTTTACTAAAAAACATGCTTAAACTTTGATGGCTGATGACATCCACTCACAATACGAAGAAGAGGGCGCCAAGCGCAGACCAAGAAAAGTAAGAAAACGCCTTTGATGGGGAGAGTGGAGAGGCTTGCGTGGAAGGTTTGGAATATGGATGGGGCCCATGGGGGGGTGTGGATGGGCCCCTTCATTTTTTTTCTCTGAATTTTGATTATAATTCCATGCGGGTTTTTTCTTGAGGGGGGGAGAGACTCGGGAGTCGGCCGGGCGAGAGAGAGAGAGAGAAAATGGAAATATTGAAATTGCGTGAGCGAGAGTGACATTCCAGAGAAAGAAATTTGTGAAAAAGAGATCGAAAGGATGATTTAGATAATTTAATCAATGTTTATTTATTAATATGTATTGATAAAGAGAACAACAAAACCTCATCGAACTCCATACCCCAATTATTAAGAAAATCTTTAGTAAGCATCACCTCCTCCTACCGCTACGGTAGTACACACGTACTAAGCTTAAAAATTACCTCACCGGTCGCTCTTGAGCCTCAACCTAAATTCAATAGTGTGGTTACACAGTTGAAGACCGGTAGACACGAGTTCGATTTCTCTGTCCAGAATCTATATGGCAATATCACAATGCATTTACTGAGAAAGGAGGAAAGAAAGAAAGAAAGAAAGAAAGAAAGAAAGAAATCAATAAATCGATAGATACTTCAACCATACCCCAACCCTAAAATAACCACGAGTACGATTACGTCTCTTTATACTTTTAGCTAGCTCCTGCGTCAACCCATCCATCCATCCATCCATCCAGTCATCATATCATCATCATTCTACATACCGTACGCACGTCCAATAACCTAACCTATACATATCATTCCATCACTAGGTATTTCCCACATAGAGTTTCGGGACCGGTAAAAGAATCCATCCGATTTGTTTCATCATGCGTCTATTGCATTCGCTTGATTACCGGTCTCATCACTCTGATGATGAATGGTCGATGGGGAGGGAACTAGTCGGTATAAGGTTATCAGATGATGTACCGTATTGAACAGTTTACCTCCATGACTAACTACACTTCCTGGTTGCCAGGTCCTCTCAAACAGTAGGGTTGTGAATATACCAATATACCCGGGCTTATGCCGTCGCTCTTCTGAGCCTTATGCTTCGGAAACAGATCCTGGTTTGATATGAAGTGACTTGGTGGACGGATATACTACTAGCTATGTATGTGTATGATGTTTATGATGAGGGCGTGGATGGAGGGTATATTAGCTCGGTATATGGTCTTGTTTTCATTTATTTTCGCTGGTGTTACTCCATCGGAGATAGGTAGTTTCTTCGTTGAGGTGGACGGGCACCGTGGGAGAAGTCTTCAGATCATAGGATTGTTAATTTGCCATCATGCTGTCTGTCTGTCACTTGTGTGCTATGGAGGAAAGCAGGTAAAATAAAGCAAAATACAATACACCGAAGTTCCTCCCGATGCAAAAACTTCGGCGTTGATCGAACTGAAAATAGACAGACAGATGGATAGATAGATAGGGACCCGAAGCATGTTGGGTCTGAATCTGAATTTGCAGAAGAGTTGCAACTTGCTATCTATAGATCCATTTATATGATTGTAGGAAGTGTCTGAATGGAAACTTATACTCTGTACTATCCGAAGATCGACGAGTATAGCATGATGTAAGAAATAGATGGTGCTCAAATAAATCTATCCATCTATCTATTCATCGAATCCATTCCCTCTCATTTCCCACCTGCTTATCTACTTGCCTACCAGCTTACTGTACATACATATATACATACATACATGTATACATACGCCATCCCTCCAATCCTCTCCGTACCGAAGTGACCAATCCCATGCAGTCCGCGTCAAAGCTGACTGACGCCAACAGCATGACAGACAAATACGCAAAGCTAAAGAAAAGAAACGAAAAATAGGGTTCAAGAGTCAACCTCGAGTCAACTTAAGAGTAAGCGTAAGCTTTTAAGCTTCATTACGATGTGTATTTTTTTAATCTGTATGAACTCCATATTTATGTATTAAAGCGGAGATTTAATTACCTACTTTCCTACGCGTGCCTCGCAATGTTTCGCGGCGTGAAACGAATTGGGAATTTGAGGATTGGGACAAAGGCTTGGGGGAGATCCACTGTATTCGTCAGTCTATTAGACTTTGGAAGAGGAAGAAGGGAATAGGTTTCTATGTATGTATATATATATATATATATACTCCAGTATTGTGTAAAAGTCCGATGGGTCCGATTAGGAAGGCACTTCGGGACCAATGAGTTGATTTAATTTCCAATCGGGAGTTGAGTAGACAGAGTACGCAATAAGGTTATCAAATAGATCAAAGATGAGGGGGGAAGAAATTTTTAGCGTGAATCTTCTCGTAGGATGGGGCGAAGGAACGGATAAGGCATGCCGTTCATTTTCGAAGAAAATGTGTGTAAAATGAGTTTAGGAATTAGGATAGCATAAGATGACTTGATTAAAATGAACCAGATTGCGTTTACACTCCCGTATGTACACCGTTCGTAGGATTCGTGATGGCGGCTGTGTTGATCCTGGTTGATGTTGTGGTTGTGCTCCCTCACGATGGTGTGTTACCTAGGTACTATCTGTATGTACATCGAGGGTGAAAATGTGCTACCGTGAGAGGAAAATTGAAAGAACCCCCAAGTCGAGAAAAGATCTCAAACAGTTACATTACATCTCGATGTCACTCCCGAAATCTCATCCGGAAATGAAAAATGAGACCATCCCGTTCCTCGCCTGCCCACTGGTGCTCGCGGCTGTTTCTCGTGTCTGCACGGTAAGGCTATCTGCAATATGATGCTAGCTATGCGCATCGTATCGTGTCGTGAGAAAGTTACCGACTGTCTGGATCAAATTTGTGCTGTCATTACCTTGCCTTGGCCTCTCACGCGAGAAGATGGGAGGGGTATAAAATAAGATACTTTTAGAATGCTGACATAGGTTACAGGCGTTTGGATTATTTCAAAAAAGAATTTGGGGGCCAAAGAAAGGGAAAAGATGCCGGTGAGCGAAAACTCACTTGGATGAGGCGCCGCTTGCTTTTGTGTATTGTTGTGTTCTTATGCGGCCGGTATATTACTATTTGATGTGCTGACTGCGCCGGGCAGTGATGTGCATGGTGAGGAGACCGATGGACTTGGCCCCGAGGTGTACGGAGTACAGAATATGAGAGCAAACATTTGGTAGGTGGTCTTGTGATCCGGCCTTTTGTTGGTTGTTTGGCGGGAATGGTAAGCCAAGATTATGGGATTCGATGATCAGCGTAGCAGTGTGGTGGATGATTGTGGGGATGTGGGATAAAATGGTCTTGAAGTTGGTGATGTGATGATTTTCGAAACTTCACCCCCAACAAATGACTGGCTGTAAAGCAATAATGTTTACGATTCATATACTCGGCCAGCCTTCAGCCCCCTTTTCAATTGCCGAATCTGGAGAGCCTTGAAGAAACATAAGCTTTTTCATTTACGCTCCTACAGTTACCTTCTTGATCCTTCAGGTTGATGATATTCACATTATACTCGGTATGATACATAACAGTTGGTCCAACAGTCGTAGTCAGCTAATCATGCTTTTCTGTGGCTGATGGAGACTTATGGTCCCTTCTGCAAATCTGTACTTCGTAGGCGATGATGAAATAAGCTCATAAATAGTGACAGTCCATGTAAAAGCAGGGGGTTTGCCCTTCAATCCTAATCCGAAAGGCTTTCCTTGAATCCACTAAGCTTACGAATCCAGGACCCTCATCATTTATCCTTGTTACCAAGGTTAAATTTGTAAAAAATGACCTAAAGAAGATGGGGAGAGGGAAGATGTATTGTGTTGTCGGTCCCGGTCAAGATGTAGATGAGTGTTCGTTGATGAGATGGATTGGAGGGCGACGGGTGCTAGTGCTCTCATGAAGTATACGAATATATTCTAGCTAGATGACTAAATACTTACAAATACGTTTACAGTCGTATATCATCAAAATCCAGAACTCTGAATGATATCGAAACAAAGTTTAGTGCATCGGCCGTTCTATCATAGAAGCTCATTAAGTTTTCATGGAAGCCAAGTAAGTTTATTCAGAATAAAGATTAGTTTAAGGAGGTTACGAATGCCTTTAGACCTAACTAAAGTAATATCCCGTAGACAAGACTTTTATTGCTTGTTTGTTTGCAAGGAACAAGGAAAGCTTAAGGCAGATCAGATCTCCACATCCATTTTGTTGCCCACGAGTCCTAATGACATTGGGCTAGTCAGCCAAGAAATTCTATTTGCACTTCCAAGATCAAAGTTTCTTTCTCTTGTAAATTGCGATTGCTTGGGGATATCATACATGTTGCATGCAATTATGTATGTATCTGACGTTGACTATAAACCTAGAAGCAAATGAAGGGGGGGCTTCGGGGCAGGAAGATCGAATATCGGCAGTTGTTTGCAATCCAGGTTAGACACATTTCTATACCTAGCATTTGTTAGATATTGCTTCAGCTACTCCGTACAATTCTATTTGTATATTCATCTCTGCTGCTTAACTTGGTATTGCCAAGGTTCAGCCAACAAGCAAGACCAAGGCATTCAAATACGAGCAACAGAAAGTAGACAACTTTGAGGCTTCAACAAGCTTTAGACACATACCCACGCGAGAGACTGAATAGAGAGAACATCGTAAAAACGTATAACTTCTGGCATTTGATACGGGTCTTACTCAAAGAAGTAGCATAACGTGTTTGATACTTCCTAGTTAGTACGTTTTCTAATTGTGAAGTAACCAAGCATATCGAATGTAACCCACTTCAGGACAAAGCATTTATACCCCTGGGAAACTAAGAAAGTCCACATACTCGCTCGATTAGCATGCTCGTAAGTCCATATTGCTCCATCGAGTTTAGTTTGGAAGATCCAAATGAACATTACAGCTTTGAGCTTCAGACTGAATGGATACCCATTCCAAACCTAATCTACAGAGTAAGATTTTCACCAACCAACCGGCGAACCTTCTATTATACTTATAGATTCTGCTGGGATGCTGGGATTCTCATTTGCTAAAAGATATTGAGCATTGTTGGTGACTGGGTCATCTTGCCTTTATATGTGCCATACAATCGACAGGACGGAGTAGTCTTTACCTTATTTACTCTAAAAGAGACGGGCGTTTATATTACGAGGTATTGGCATGCTTGTCTTTTCCAAATTCCGTCCACCCCCATCTGATCTTCTTACAAGTTACAGGAGTATGTATGTATGCATTACCTGGTAGACCAAGACTAAAACCAAGACTAAGAATACGTCCACGCACGACTTCGACTGCGACTATTTTATATCTATCTATCTACCGGACTTCTTTGAGTCCTTTTAGTATCCGAGCTAGTTTTGAGGGCTTACGCTGCACCACTCAATCCATAATCTCGATCAATTGGATCATACATAAACTCCTTAAAGGCCCCAAAACCCTAAACCCTTGAACCTGCCTATCTTCTCCACCCGAAAACCGTTTATCAATTTATGCCGACGTACTCATCCATTTTCATATCGCGCGGCACTTTTGACGAACAAAACCAAGGGATTGGTACGGCACCGAGGAAAAGATAGAAAGATAGAAAGATAGAAAGATCGAAAGATCGAAAGAAAGCTTAATTCTTATTCCTCTTCTTCCTTTTCACCTCTTCCTCCTTGAATAACTTTGCGACCGACAAACGCGAGAATCAACGGTCGATAAACTTTCACCTCCATACCAGCTAGCTGTACTTTAATATTTTAGTGGGCTATAGTCATATCAACTTCGATCCGTCAACTCCTCGAACTGTATCATTCTTCAAGTCGAAGTTGTCAAGATATAAGTCAGCTGTTCGGCACGTTCAAAACACTTCTCTTCATTACACCCAGGTACGTACAATAATCTTTCCTTGACTACAGACATACACATATACACATACACACTCATGTTTCATACACATCTTTCATATTGTTCAATCATCTTCCCCCCCTTTTTTTTTTAGAAGAGAGGATGAGAAGAGACGAGAAGAAAAGAGAAGAGAAGAATAGAAAGTATCCGGGTATTCGAATATTGCAGGTGGTGTACCTACTTTTGCGGTTGTGCACCCAGATACCTTCATATCTTCCACCTCGCTCTCCCGTTATTCGTTCCTCGTTCTTCGGTAGGAGAAACAAACACACATCAGTTACATCATTGTCTCTATCATCATCATCATCGAAATTGAGAAACATTTCCATCCCATTCATTCCCGTTCAATCCCATCCAATCAATACCAAATACAACCTTCACATTCATTCATTCATTCATTCATTCATTCATTCATTACACACCAAATACATATTTGAATCGTCTGCTTGACAGACAAATTATATGTTTCTTCCAAACCCTCTTCATTCCTCAAAGTATTTGAAAGAGTAAAAGATATGTCATCTCAACATATTCAAATACTCGTATCAATTCAATGCGCGAGGAAAGGATAATTGCGGACCCCTTCAAAATCCTCGCAAATCCACACATTCAATGTTTCTCGTACAATTGTCATTCTATTTTTGTCGTGGACCGTTTTGTATCAGAATCGATCTTGAAAGAAGCAAAAAAAAAAAGATTAAGCTCAAGTTCAAGCTCGAGCCGTGTTCAAAACTCTACGACCGACTAGAAACTCTTCTCCACAAGTTCCACAGGTCAAAATCTATTTATTTCTTTACTTTTTTTCTTTTCCGGAGTAAGAATAAGCGTAAAGTCTGTGAAGCTTTAGTTTAAGCTTCTGTCACCTTGTGCGTCAACTTGTCTCATGTTCGCGTCGACTTCCGTCTTGTATTTTATTTTGGAGTGGGACAAAAAAAGATTTCGAATATTTGACTAACAATTCATCTGAAGCGGAAAGAAGATCGGTAGAAGAACCTCTTTCATCAAACGTCTCACCATCAAAAACATACTCGACAATACCTTCACTTTTTGGAGATTTACGTCAAGGGTCAAGATTCAATCGATCAATAAATAACCTGCCCACCTCAATTTTAAAACGTCAAGAACATTAATGTGCCGACTGTCCTAATCGCACAAGCTTCCATATCTGACGTCCGAGAATCTGCCAAGAAATTAAGCCGCGTCACTTCATCAAGGACAGAAACGCGAGAGGATAAATCTTGAATTTACGAGTAATTGATTTGGATAGCCCTAGTCCGATTTTACATTGAGGAGAGTTGATCTTCCATAATTTACTTCACCTACAAACACCATCGATAATCAATTACTTAATCCATGGAGACCTACCACGGACATGTACGCACTCCTGCGGATGCGATTAAGTTATTCGAAGCCTGCCGACTTGGTCTATTACCTCGAGTACAGAGAAGACTATCGGAGAAGGAAAGACAATCAATAAAGGCTGGATCAGTATTTGTCTGGGATGAAAGGGAAGCTGGAATGCGAAGATGGACTGATGGGAAATCATGGAGCGCAAGCAGAGTCTCGGGGAGCTTTTTAACATATCGGGAGATGGAAGGAAAGAGAGGAGGTGGTCAATTTGTACCACCGCCAGCACGGAGAATGGCAGGAAAGACACCGGACAGTGGAAAGGGTAGCGACGACGATCAAGATATGGACGGAGATGGACCAGACGGGTACAGGTACAAACCTGATGGGTTAATGAAACAATCCTTCAGTATCACGACTTCTACTGGACATCATCTTCATTTAATCAGCTACTACTTCTCGCGACATCATCCAAATGCTCCCGAGCTTCCACAGCCTACAAGTGATCCACAACTTCAGCGAATTGTCCCTGAAAAGGGCATGTATCCAGAATCCACAGTTCATGAAGCTCAGGGTCCAGCTATCACCAGAGCGCCAATGCAACAAGGTCCTTATATGCAACAGCCACACCCACATATGCATCAATCTCAACATCGAGTTTCATATGGGTATCCTTCGGTATATGGCCCATGGCCACCATCGCCGGTTTCTACTCCTCCATATCATCCTCAACAGATGTATTCATCACAGCTTCCTCCGCCACCACCTGGGTCAATGCATCCTTCCCCTTATCACATGGCACCGGGACCTCCACATACATCCCCTTACCAATCTCACCAGTATAGTCCTCATCACCATCCTAGTCATGCTCCTATCATGATGGCACATGGTCCACCACAACCAACAGTATATGATCGACCTCCGCCACCTCTCTCAAACTCCTCTTTGCCACCGCCGCCCCCACACAACTATCAAAACGGTGCTCCTCAGCCACATCACCCAGCCTATCGTCCCAGTCCCCAAGCTGAACATGCTAGAATACAAGCTGAACAGCATGCACTGATGGCTCAAAGAGCGTTACAAACAAGTGGAATGATTGATCCAAGATTGGCCCAAGCGCCGCCACTTCCACCAGTTAATATCGGACCCAACGGGGTTCAAAGAACAACTACTCCACCAAGGCAGGCAACAATTTCCCCAGCTCGCACACCAAAGAGTCTTCATGAACAATCAGCCAATTCTCCAAATGGAACACCAAATGGAATTAGTAAATCAGAGGCTCAAACAAAACCATCCATCTCGAGTCTTGTTCATAATACCGATTCAGCATGTGTCCTAGAGGATAACAAATCGAACAGTGGCAATACTTCCAGACCCGGCTCAACTAGTCCAAGACAAAATGAAAAGGTTGAATCAAAGATAGATGAGGAAAAGAAAGCTTCGGGTGTTACGAATGGGGCATCAGAAATTGGAAAATTAAACGCAGGAATTTCTGCCGCGGGACTTGGGTGTAATGAAAGGGAAGATCGAAGAGCCATAAGTGTCTTGGATCGGAAATTTATGATCTAGAGGGAGAGGGGTATGAATGGTATCAGGGGCATGAATATTTGGCGTGCAAAATTACAGGAAAGGAGAGGTCGGGGGGTCAGTCAATAATGGCGTTAGGTATGAGCGGAGTTTTGCTTTTCAGGAATGATATCCCATACTTTCGTTTCTTTTGGTTTCGATTTATTGCAGCATACATAGTTTTCATCTATTCTTTTTCTTCTCTGTACAATTTTAGATGAACAATCAGGCTTTTTTTCGTAATGAATGGAATAAGCAACGGGGTATGTCTCGGTGGTTTGTTCGTTGTCTGGATGGTTGAACATTACATTGCATTGCTATGGAGTTTACTTTGGCTACCTAGGTACTTCTCTTTCGTGTTTTCTGAAGAGGAGAGGAGAGGAGAGGGTATGAGAGAAGATTAGATGGGATATCATCGACTCATTCTACTTGACATTAAATTAAATTACATATCTAGATTCACATAAATTCAGAGGAAAAAGAAGATATCAATTTGAACAATTTGGTCTTGTGTCTGTGATAGCATAATTGAGATGAGATGAGCAGATGTGGTGAGATGAGATGAAACAAAGAAGAGAACCCCCAAATTCATATGCGTATGCGTTGTAGATACCTACCTATGCAAACGATGCTAGAACTCGAGTGAGTTGATTGTGCGGAATGGAGTGGGGGAAGAGAGGGAGGGAGCAGGGAGCCTAGTGCTTGGGTTGGGGGTGGTGGGGGTTGGAGAATGG